>JAYESA010000009.1:4138307-4148307 GCA_036927795.1 Iris macrosiphon
TGGTCTAATGGAAGCTGAGAACAAAGATGTGCAAAAAGGAAAAAAGAACAGAAAAAGATAAGAATAGATCTGAAAAGAGAATAAAAAGAAACTAATAACACAAAATGTAGGACTTTCCCACGCTCTAACTGCAATCAAAGACAGCAAAGGGTCAAGAAAGACATTTTAATATTTGCCCATCACACAATTTGCATTGTATGCCACGATATTAACCTCTCCCGTGGAATACCACGCTACCCCATGTCTCAAGGGGAAGAGCGCTCGGCCTAGGGCATATTTTATTTGTTTAACCAGATCAGCAATGGTAAATCATAGACATCTACAACTCCCCCATCATATAAAAATAAGACCAAACTATGTCATTATCAACTAACACGCGGAAATTGCAAAATTTTCTATATTATTTGTCCATCCAATGCCCCCCCAGACCTGTAAAAACAGTAACTACCAGATAATATTCCTCCAAAATATTGTTGGAATAAATAAAGAAGATGGAAAGTGAAAATTCTCCTAATCAGCAACAGGCTCAGCAGTAAATCTACACATGGTACACATAATAAGCTTAGTTGCAAATAGAGATGTTAATACATAGGGCAAGTTTGGTTCCCGTTTGAACGGGATCGTTTGCCATTTCTGCCAGGATCCTGACCAAAAAGGTAAAATTTGTTTGGTTCCCAGAATTTGATGTTTTCACCATACAAAAATGGCCAAAACGGCAAACACCAATTGATTACGAGATCATGATTTGGCATTTGAGATGGAATGGTTACATTTCAATGTGAACCAAAATAGCCCATAACATTCTAATAATAGTTTGCAGAGGCCATAGTTGTCAAAAATGATGGCTCCTCTGACATTGAACAATTATGTACTTTCATTACTCAACCAGATACTGAGAATGAAGATATGCACTCCTCCCCCTCTCCCATGCAAAGAAATCAATGTTGGCCAAGAAGCAAAGAGACTCAATCATGTGCTGTATCCGCGTCGCATCGGACACAACACACTCTCCAACATACACTACTACATGCCAAAATTATGTCCCGTGTTTGAATCACGGTGTCATCTTGAAGTTTGCGCAACAAACTGTTGCCCTAACCCTCCATCTGACTGTTGTTCCCGTTATTGAAGCGGTCAAATAAAACCACATTTTTTCTATTTGCCCAGAATACAAGCATTGTGTGCCACGCCATTAATTTCTCTCATGGAATGCCAAAGGCACCTCATACTCAAGGCAGGAAGTTTGAGACATAATTCACACGTCCCACTCTAGAAGCAGGGATTAGAGTGGCGAAGTCATTGGGGTCCACAACATTGAAAAAGGATACCGAGGTATAAACCTCTATTTAAACTAGCAAATGATAGTATTACAACAACAAGAAGAAAGCCATATTTTGGGGTCGGCTGTTTAAATCCTTTTCTTCCAGTTAGCTCTGTCAATGGCCATTTTCTTTATGAGACTGACAAAAACTATATACTATGTATGTTTAGGCCTTACCTCTAGTTCTAGAGGCTCCTTTAACTACTATCTTATCTTCCACTTTACCAGAATATCTATTTGTCTACGTTGCACGTCCAAAACCACCTAAGATGATTTTCTATCATCTTCTTCTCAATAGCCACATCTCTAATTTTCCACGAGTTCATTCTTTTCTTCCATATATCTTTATGTATCGTCACTCATCCATCTCAACATTCTTATTACAGATACTAATTTTCTAGACATGTTTTTTAATTGTCAATACTTAAACATGGCTAGTCTTAGAGCCGTCTTAAAGAATTTTCCTTTCAACCTAAGGTATCTTGCAATCACAAAGTACTCCAAATGCACTCCTCCATCTCAACCATCTTGTTTCAATTTTATGCATGACATCCTTCTCAATATCTCCATCATGATAAATTATTGATCGTAAATACTCAACGATCACTCCGAGGTATCTCTTCTATGTTTTTATGTAACCCACCCACCCAATCAGTTCTCTTTGAAGTTTGGTTGAAGTTGAATTGCATAAGCAAGTGAGATTCTCAAAATAGTGAACAACACACAAGAGCCATATCATACTTCATACAAAGAATCACCTAAAATAGTTAAAAGAAGATACCTTTGAGTGCTGAAATACAAAATCAAACGAGAAATAAAGAACACATTTGAAGTTCTCCTTCTAACATAATGACAATACAAAGGCTAGGAGTGCCTTTGAGTCTTGACTTCATCTGATCATATGCATATACAGTTTTCAAAGTACGGAAAAATGAGACAACAATCAGTTCCCCATGACCTCCATGAAACACTAAATTATAAGTGCAAAATGGTAATGGGACTGTACATCAAAATTCTAACACCATGTCTCACCTGGTCAACATCCTCACATACAGCGAGTTCTTCGTGACCGTACGGATATCTAAAGAGGAACAAAAATATCACTAGTCAGACAACTGAAAGATGAGCATATTGAAGAGCATTGACAGAACTTACAACAAACCAAAGCTGGAATAAAGCTTCCGGCGATCATCTCTCGTCAGCTCAGTTCCAATACTGTAGCACAAAAGGAGCAGAAAGTTAGGTATATTTTGTGTGGCTTCACTACGAGGCACAGATGGATTGTTCTGAACTAAAAATGGAGAAAGACACATGCCTATACTCAAGTCTAACTGGATTCATAAGTGAGCAGTTATATTCAACAGAATAACCAACCTGTTGATAGTAATATTGACTGCTCTCCTATCAGCTTCAAAGGCTAGGAGGTCAGACATTATTTCAGCAGTAGCTCCACCCAATTTCTATTTACAATGCATCAGAGCAAAACACAGTCCAAATGAAGTTGATTTGAGAATGGAGGGAGTCCAATAACTAAAGTCAAAAATATTTTCTACCTGACAGAACTTATAGAAGTCCTCAAGGTACGCCTTGTAAAGAGTGTTCCTCATAATTTCAATATTCATGTCATCCAAGTCCTGCCAGAGAAGTTTAGATGAGAGCAAATTGAGGGGAAACAATAACCTTCACAAATGAAGCAACCTCAAACTCTGAGAACGTGTAAAAGCACTAACTACGGTGAAGATAATACAGCAATAAGGGACTGTGTAACACATACTTAGATGGATTTTCTCCAATCATACAGAAAAGAGATCTTGACAATGATATATACATAGTTTGTGGCTACAAATTATATTAACCAGTGGAAAGAAACAATTAGAAAAAGGATTTGTGGACAATCAATTATGGAAACTAAAAATAGGGATCAAGTCATATTTATAAATCGTACTTGCTTGGAATTTACGAACTAATACACATAATACCTCTGACGTGATGCACTCAGAGAAATATGGAGCTAATGGTGTATCGACAAGAACCAATCTGTAAAGCTCTCGCATGTTCTGGGCAACCGCAAGAGTTGCAATACTTAAAAAAAAAAGGCAACAATAAGTACTCTCGTGAACATTAGGCGGAAAAAAAACATTTTTAAGTGTAAGGATATACCTGTCAAACATACCCAGAGGATGGCATTTCTCCAATAGTTCTTGAACATCTCTCTCATGCAAGGTGCCAGTCACAATAAGCACGACATTGTCAATCATGTGGCCATAGCTGAAAGAAACAAATGACTGGTGCTGGTCAACATCTAGCTTCTTGGTAATCCATAAGTTGACATGTAAAACCTTAAAGACTTCACAGAAGAAAAAATAAGCCTCCAAATTTTTATAATTAAAATGTCCTGAAATACCTACGTTATATACTCCAAGAAGGTTGACAGTGGTTCAGTGGCTTGGCACAACATATGCTTATACTCATCAACCAACTTGAGAGTGCATTTCTCTACAATTGTGGTTGTGTGTAACGGAGAAGGTTCTGCAAACAGTCATTTCTCAGCATAAACGCCTAACCAGATAACATAAACAACAAAAAGAATATATGATAATGAGAAAACTCAAAGGGGGGTACGAAGGGAAGGTAAGTTTTCCTTGTAACTAATCTCCCTAGTTAGACACTAATTACATGAACTTGATGCCTACTGAGTCCTGACTAGCACTAACCTCCCCCATATAGACACTACTCGCCGGTTGCCTGTAACTAGTGCTACAACAAGATTTGCTGCAGCATTTCCAGTGTTTGGTTTGTTGTAAGTAGTGCCAATTAGTGCAACAAAAGTTGTAAGCGTAGCCCCAAAACTACAGTTTTTATTGTGGTCAAATCTGCCGCAAAACCAAATTCAGCAACATTAATTAAACCATTTCCACTGCTCTCGTCATTCAATTCACACAGCCCAACCAAATAACAACTTTCTATTTAGGGCAACATGAGTTGCAATCAAGCATTCCAATTGAATCGTTCCAAACACTAGATTTATATATTATGCAACATTATTTACAACCCACCAAACATTGCATTTTCAATACTAATTAGAGAAACAAATACCGTTTGGTATTTTTATTCATGAGCAACCAAACAACTCCTAAGGGTAATTATAAACAACTTCAAGAAAAGAGTAAGTATGAATAATAACTACAACAACAACAGTTAAAAAATAATTTCATTGAGACGCTTCAAAATCTTAGTTTTATGATGAGTCATCACTTAAAACCAGGCTTTATTGTATTAGTTACATTAAATTTGTTAAAAAAGTTGAACATTGAACCTCTGAATCCAATTTTCTAAGTATCTATTAGCAATCTACGTCTAATCACTAATGCATTAATTCTGCACCACAAAGTGGAGATAATAAAGCTAATTCAGATTGCATAGCCAAGCAGTGAGGTTAAGGTGGGTGCTTGGAAATTTGGAATCGCTTTAAGGCCTTTGCTTTGTGATATGAAGTCAAGCAAAACCTAACCAGCTCGCATTTTATCCAAAAGTTATACACAAAAAACTCCATACCAAATTATAATCCACAGGTGGCAATATATCAATCGATTCTTAGAATATACAAGGATCTGATTTAAGCTCGGTGCTTGGAAAGTGGAAACCCTTCAATATCTCATCTTTATCACATGTCGTCACTGAAAACCCTAGCATTCTTCTAGAATTTCACATTGTCTACAAAAATATGATATGTAGTTACTCAAAACCCTTTTTTTTGTATCAGCTCGTGTTTAGTAAAAAGAAGAACAAAAACGAAACTTCAAAACCTAGCTTTACGAATATTCACATGCACACACACACACATCAAATCACCGAGATTCTCATACTACAAAATGGGGAAAATGAAAATGGGGACAAATCGGGATCGGGTCACCGAGGAGGGGCGAGAGTGAGCTCTCACCGTTCTGTAGGTAGGGTCCGTACTCTGTGGCGGAGAGGTGCATCTTGATGTCGTCTAGGGTTTCGCACTGGCAGAGGTTGTTGTAGTCGGCGGCGGTGAGGAGGCCGGCACGGTGGCCGCGGACGATGGCCTCCAGGTACCCGCCATGGATGTTGAAGGTCATGGCTTCGAATCCGTACATCCTCTCCTCTCCTTCGAAACCCTCGAAAAAAATCGAGATCGGATCAAGAATGAAGAGAAGAAACCCTAGAAATTTGGGGAAATGGAGAAGAATTGTAGCAATTGGGTATTTTCCGGAGTGGATCTGAAAGGGAGTGTTTATAGCTGCAGACGGTGGGCTGAACAGAACTCTTGGCCCACTATTAGCCCAAAAGAAGAATTTTGAGAGCCATTGTTTATTTTATTTAGGCAGGTCCATGGTAACCGATGGTGGGTCAATCCAATCCATGGATGTTAAAATGAGAATGGGAAAATGGTTGGCTACAAAATATGAAACCTAATATATTTTTATGGGGTTTGAGCTTTTGGTAGCAAAGCCACTTAATTGTATATTAGGGGTAGTTCTGTACGTCTTGGCACCCTTTCGACCCTTTTTCTGTCACGTCATGTTTGGATAATACGACAAACCAAGTATATAATAAATATCCAAGATTATGCGACATACAAATATATTAATATTTGCATTAGCGATTATCCCATGTAAGTTTTTTAAGACATGGATAAAGATAGTCAATTTTATGCTAAACATTTAAGTCCACTTCTGTAAATATAAGGGAACTTATATACTCAAGAGTCTAATTACAATCGAACTCATACAAGTACAACCGTTGATATATATATATATATATATATATATATATATATATATAATCAATCATAAAGAGGATTACATGATCAACTAGTTCCAAATCAAAACAAAGCTAAGAGCTACTGAAAAAAACAACGAGCTAACACCTACAATCACCCCATAGCAAATTTTGAGAGGACTTTAGTGCGGATGGAGAATCAAGACCATAGGTTCATGAGTTGCTGCGCTGTAACTTTGTGGTGATTTTTGGTCTTCCTATACTTGATATATATCAAGAGAGTTTTGCTCTGGGTTTAACTTTGTTCATCATTCTCCGTCATGCTATACGACTAGAGAGTCTCCCATGAATTCATTTTCATGTTTCTTGAACAATATTAGGTCGTCAAACATCATGCAACAGTGAGTTAAAGAACATTAGAAAAAAAATTATATATGAACTTATTGTTGGGAAAGAAACGCGAAAACCTTCCCCCGAACCAGAGAGTACCTGCGAGAGAACCGAACAATACAACGCACAAACCAAACACCAAACCACAGAAAAATAATCTACGCAAACACAGAGAATTTTGACGTGGAAAACCCTTGCGAAAAAAACCACGGGACGATCAGAGTCCAACCCTGAAGAACCTCCACTAATGGAATAAAGAGAATACACCCTCTACAAGCTCCTCCCGATCCAACACGGATCACCACAACAGTTAGAAATAGAAAATAGATCACACCACGAAGATAGAAGACAATAAAAAATTATCCAAAGTTGATCTCCTCCTCCGAAACGGCATCCAATCATTCTTTCCAAAGTTGCAATGGCACTCTTGCCTCAATTTTTCTCTTCCTTGAGATGATATGTTATATATTCTCTATTGATCCTTTTGAATTAGGGTTAGGAAAACCTAATATGTATCTCCTAATCTCGAAGCTAATCATGGACCGTATGATACGCTCCAACGGTGTATAAAAATACCCCTGAAATTTCGTTCAGCCCGCCGACTGAACTCGGACCGACTTCGATTTGGAGGTTCTGGAACACCATACCGAACTCGGACCGAGTTCGGCCTGAACTCTGTCTCCCCCTGTACAGCAGACTGCTCATTCTTCCCTCACGAGTTTTTTCGACCTCTCGAATGGCTCTCATCACCTCCCCGAGCTTCTCTGACCACAGACGACGCTCGTCATACTCCGGGGTGTTCTCCACATAGGTTGGAAATCCCACCCACTCCAACAAATCTCCCCTTTCATAACTATATGGAGGGGATCGTCATCTCGACGATCTGTCTGCAGTACTCAAACTTTTTTCTTGGAAGAATCTTTGTGAACATATCTGCTCTGTTGTAGTCTATATGAACCTTCTCAAGCGCCGCTTCCTTCTTCTCAACAGCATCCCATATCCAATGATACCGGATCTCAATGTGCTTGGACTGGCTATAAAAATACCTTGTTCTTCATAAGGTGAATAGCAATCTGACTATCGTAAAGTAAAGAATATTGCTCCTAATTTAGTCCAAATTTCTGCAAAAACTTCTTCATCCACAACAACTCCTTGTAAGCCTCTGTCGCCACAATGTACTCTGCCTCCGTCGTCGACAAGGCAACACACTTCTGCAAACGCGACTGCCACGATACTGCTCCACCAGTAAACATTATCACATTGTCCGAAGTCGATCGTCTCGTGTCTATATCTCCAGCCATATCAGCGTTGGTATACCCAACCAGCTTCGGCTCGTCACCACCAAATGAAAGTCTCCAATCGGCAGTGCCCTGAAGATATCGTAGAATCTACTTGACCCCAGTCCAATATACCCTTCCAGGATTGGAAGTGTACCTGCTAACTATGTCGACTGCGTGAGTAATATCTGGCCTCGTACATACCATAACATACATGAGACTTCCCACGGCTGAGGCATATGGAACCCGCTCAATATCTTCCTTCTCGTCCTCGGTAGATGGACAATGTTTCTCAGTGAACTTAAAGTGAGAAGGGGTTACTCACTTTCTTTGACCCGTCCATTCTGAAACGCTGAAGTATCCGATGAATGTACTTCTTTTGGGACAAGTATAGCAGCTTGGACTCTCTCTCTATCTCTGCTGATCTCCATCCCAAGAATAGTCTTTATTGTGTCCAAATCCTTCATAGAGAAGGCCGCACCCAGTTGGCACTTTAACTCCGCTATCCTAGTGGCATTCTGACCCACCAGTAGCATATCATCAACACATTGCTGTAAAATAATGAAATCATCCTCGGTAAAGTACCTCACAAACACACAGTGGTCCGACATCGTCCGTGCATAACCATGCTCCCCCATAAATGACTCGAACTTCCTATACCACTACCTCGAAGCCTGTTTCAGACCATACAAGCTCTTCCTCAACCGGCAGACCAAATGTGACTTGCCCTTCTCACAGAATCCCTCTGGCTGCTCCATGTACAACTCTTTCTCAAGATCACCATGGAAGAATATCGTCTTCACGTCCATTTGCTCGACCTCCAAGTCAAAACTGCCTGCCAAAGCTAGCACCACCCGAATAGACGACTGCTTGACAACTTGAGAAAAGATTTCATCATAATCTACGCCTTTCTTATGACTGTAGCCTTTAATACCAGCCTCACTTTGTATCCAGGGTGAGTAGCATCATCTGTTTTCTTCACTCTGAACACCCATCGATTCTTCAAAGCCTTCTTGCCCTTTGGCAATCGCACCAGATCATAAGTAGAGTTGACCTCCAAGAAAATCTCCTCCTGCATGGCCTCCTTTCACTCCTGCATGTGTTCGTCTTCTATAGCCTCTGCAAAACTTTCGGGTTCTTCCCCGTTAGTAAGTAACACATACTCACCCGGTGAGTATCTCGTAGATGGTCGACGCTCTCTATCGCTCCTCCTCAACAGAACCACTGGTGCTGGCTGTATATCTACAGCCTCCTTCCCTCTAAGAACTGCCTCATCGGCATGCTCATCCTCCTGAGGGTCACCCTGACCACCATCAGCAGGCTGATGATCAAGGTTGGGAGCAACTCCACGTACTGGCTCCCCCATAACTGGATCCTCTGTGATGTCCTCTAGAAATTGCTCAAAGCGAAATGACTTTAACTCAGGCAATTCCTCAGCCTCAGAAGGCATCTCGGAATCCAGAGTATTGGTCATGGTCCGATCTTCGACGAATACTACGTTCCTGCTTCTGTAGAGCTTTCTTTCCACTAGATCGTAGAGTCTATAGCCAAACTCATTTCGACCATAGCCGACAAAGACGCACAATCTCGTCTTCGGCTCAAGTTTGGATCTCTCGTCCTTCGGTACATATATGAAGGCCTTACAACCAAATAATCGTAGGTGATTGTATGACGGCTCTTTGACGTACCATACTTTATCAGGCACATCACCCTGCAAAGGAGCACTAGGAGATAAATTAATAACATAAGCAGTTGTGTAAAGTGCCTTACCCCAATAGTTGTCTGACAAGTTTGCTTCTGACAGCAAATATCGCATCCTCTCCATCAGTGTCCTGTTCATCCGCTCCGCTATACCGTTGAGCTGCAGTGTCTTTGGTGGAGTCTTCTGGTGTCTTATCCCTTGCTTTCTGCAATAAGCATCAAAAGGATCGATATACTCGCCGCCATTGTTCGACCGAACACAAAGCAGCTTCTTTCCTGTCTTCCTTTCAACAGAGGCTTGAAACTCTTTGAAAGTGGATAGCACCTGATCCTTTGTCTTTAAGGTATAGACCCAAACCTTCCTTGAACAGTCATCAATAAATGTTACAAAATAAGAAGCACCCCCAATGGATTTTACCTTCATAGGACTGCAGACATCCGAGTGAATCAACTCGAGCAACGCCGGCTTCCTTGAACTTGGGTGACTTTGGAAAGATACCCTATTTTTCTTCTCCGCCAAATAGTGCGTGCACTTCTCCAACTTTGTAGACTTTAGCCCTGGAAT
>JAYESA010000009.1:4153307-4225807 GCA_036927795.1 Iris macrosiphon
TTAGCCTCTGGCTTGATGCTACGCTTTATACCTTTTACCTACCCATATGTACCAAGGTTGTCTTCAAGTGCATTTCACTTAGTTTGTTAGTTCACCCTCGAATTTATACAGTATTTACTTTATGGCATGTACTTTTTGTATCTTGTTATGTCCCTCTGAGGACCTGGTTCCCTTCCAAGTTATTTGAGCAGTTGGATGAGGCTTGATCTGGTGGTGTGTTGGACATCATTACAGGTATCTTTATATCTTTCATCCATTACAGGTATGTTCTACTTTCCATTATGATTCTGCTTTTATAGCCTAGTGTTTATAGGCCTATATTGTTCTCTTGGCCTATTCGAATGGATGTATTATTGGGCTGCAGACTAATGATATGTATCATTCATTCTTGAGATTTATTTATCATGGATTGAGATTTAGTTTAGTTGTTGCATGTTAGAATTAGATATTTAGATTGATCACTTGACCATGGACAACGTAAGTGTACTTCGTCGGGTCCATTAAATTGGAAAGCCCTATGGAGTCGTACCAGCTGGCCATTGCCACGTGTCTGGTCCTACGTATTTTTGGGACTGGGACGTGACACTGACCCTTGGACCTTCCCCTGCTTTTACCCCTTTCGCGGCTCTCTGAAACAAGCGCCTCTGAGTGGGATGTGGATGAAGTACCCTGAGAACGTCTTCGCATCTCTTCATTTAGTACCCCACTCTTGGCAAACTCCAGACTGACCATGCCTTCCGGAGCATAAGCGATCATAGACACTCGTACGGTCTCCCACGAGTCTGGCAATGTACACAACAGCCATAGTCCCTGAACCTCGTCGTCGAACTTGACTCCCATTGAGGATAGCTGGTCAACCACGCCCTGGAACTCACTCAAGTGATCCGTAATAGACGCCACATATTTGTACCGCAGACACATCATTATCTAGATCAGGAATAATTTATTTACTCCGAACTTTTTCGCATACAAAGATACCAGCTTATCCTACAGTGTTCTCGCATGCTTAATACTGGCAACATGGTTGTATACGTTCTCGTCAACGAACTGCCTGATGTACCCACATACATGTATATGCTCAAAATTTTAGTCCCCTTCGGATTTGTCACTGGGCCTCTCAGAAGCAAATATCGACAGATGCAGCTTCTTGACAAATAGCAGATCCTTCATCTTGCTCCTCCAGTAATAATAGTTGGTACCATTCAGGTTTACCATGCGCACCGGCTTCACGTCCATCTCTCCTCCCTGGTTTGCCTGTCAACTCCTGATACCCTTCTGAAATTCTAGAACCTGGCTCTGATACCACTTTATTGTAAAAGAAATACAAAAATCTTCCCCCAAACCTGAGAGTACCTACGAGAGAACCGAATAATACAACGCACAAACCAAACATCAAACCACAGAAAAATAATCACGCCAATACAAAGAATTTTGACTTAGAAAACCCTTGCGGGAAAAACCACGGGACGATCACTGTCCAATCCTGAAGAACCTTCATTAATGGAATAAAGAGAATACACCCTCTACAAGCTCCTCCCTATCCAACACGGATCACCACAACACTTAGAATTAGAAAATAGATCACACCATGAAGATAGAAGACAATGAGAAATTACCCAAAGTTGATCTTCTTCTCCGAAACGGCCTCCAATCCTTCTTTCTTCTTTCCATAGTTGCAATGGCACTCTTGCCTTATTTTTTCTCTTTCTTGAGATGATATGTTATATATTCTTTATTGATCCTTTTGAAGTAGGGTTAGAAAAACCTAATATATATCCCCTAATCCTACAGTTAATCCTGGACCGTAGGATACGATCCAACGGTGCATAAAAATATCGCTAAAATTTCGTTCAACCCGCCGATCGAACTCGGACCGACTTCGGTTTGGAGGTTCTGGAACACCACATCGAGTTCGGCCCGACTTCAGTTTTGAGGCTCTGGAACACCATACCGAACTTCGACCGAGTTCGGCCCGAACTCTGTCTTCCACTGTAAAGTAGACTGCTCCTTCTTCCCTCCCGAGTTTCTTCGATCTCTCGAATGGTTGTCATCACGCTCCCGGTGTGGAGAGCGCGGCTAAGAAAAACAAGACGGTATCGTTCGATCGGGATAGATTGAATTAAGAACTCGTCCTCGTTATGGATTTGTTTCTTCGGAATCGATTCCCATATTCAGTGGACCGTGCCCCCGGGATAGACTTAGCGGCAGAGTCAGGAGGGACCTCTTCGCTGCTATCTTTTATTGCCTCGGTTTTCGATGTCGCTTGTTGCTTTCGTGCTTTGTGTTGGTTTTGGGATTTGCTTGTTTTCCTTGAACGGTTTCGATGGTTTTCATTGTTTTCGTTCATTGAACTGCATTTCAATTCCGAGATTGGAAAGAGAGGAAGAAGTATTGATTAAGCTGTTCGTGATACAGGTGAACGAGCAGTAGACGGCTTACGAGCGGAGTGGTGAAGCGCCTCTTTCCTTCTCCCTTCCAACAATCTAAGTGAGTGGCTACCAACCCGATTAGCTAGCCCTGCTTCCAAGCTTCACACCCTAAAATCTTGCATTCTTTTTTGCCCCGATCAAACGATACCAAGTAATAATAAAAGAGATCAAGATAAAAAGGGAATAGACTTGGAATATTGCTTGTCAACTGAACTTATAAACGGTTACTCATCTGCATGCTTGTTCGTTTGGGAATGTTCTATACATGCTTCAATTTTAGTTAGAATTCATCTTCTTCTATAATTGAATTAAACACCTTGTATGCGCATAACTGTTCAGGGAGGCTCTGCTAAACGAATCAAGCAATACTGCCTGTCTGTACTCGTGTTGCCTCAACTACATAAATTAATAGAAACCAAAATAGACTCTGTTAGATCACGGACAACTTGTGCACAAGGTTTCTGGTTCCAGCGGACGGTCGCCGGGGCACTGGGACCGATCCGATCCGGACGGAACGTCTGTATAGTCGTCTGTATCGTCGGAATGAGGCAGGCATCATGTTGCACACTCGTCCGTCTTGAGACTATAACTTATCCCTCGTGGCATCTAGCCAGTGATCCATATCGTATATTTAAATCTGTTGCAAACTAACTTGTGTCTTCGTGGCAGGGAAGGTATGGTAAGTATTGTGCAGGTAATTCAGACGGGCAGGTAAAATCCATCGAACGGTGACACGTTCATTTCAGTAAATTCTATATGCTGCTTACTTGTAAATGAACTAAGGCAAGATAGAAACCCACAAATATGCATGCTTCATTAAAACAACATGTTGATTGGTATAGTTCGGCTAGCTCGCCTTTACCAGTATATTTCGACATGCTGACCCTCGTTGAAACAGGATCTCCGCACCAAGACGAACCGAGCGAGGAGCCGAAGTCGTCTTCCCGATCCAGTCCAGCTGTTGGCGCATCTTCACCGCGCCCCTTGAAGCATTTTGAAGACAGGAGCTTGCAACTCTTCATACACAAATGCAGCTCCGGGGCAAAGCTATCCTCCAGCCTGGAGGTCTATATATTTTGAAGTTTAGTAAAGGGATATAATGTACATGACTGCTATCTCATTTTGAGTTATCTCTTTTGTAAGCCCGTGCGGCATATTAGCTGACTCGTTCAGGAGTTTGTAATAGATGTTCATTATCAATAAAGAGAACTTTTCCATGTTTTCAAATCTGTGTTTCAATTTATCTGCGTACTCTGAATATGTGCTCGTTATGCAAAATACTTTAGCCTTGTGCGGGCGCAACCTCAGGCCCGCACGGCATTACGATTCGGGGGACGCCCCAACGATTCTACGGAATCGGGTCGTGACATAGTGGTATCAGAGCACAGATTCAAGTTCCTTAGACTTCGTGCTGGAAAAGTTCCTTTAACGATCAAATTCCTGTGCGAACTCTTGAACTCGCTAGGATAAAATGAGATACGTTCATGAAATAAGTCCATAATACATTATGATTCTAATGTAATTTACCTTCTTTTGAAGGAATGACACCAGCGCAATCTGTAACGCAAGTACCGAACGAAATACAGGAAAGTAGTTCGGGAACTTCGGGAAGCCCTCAGAGCCAGCGCGACATATCTCAAGTCGATCCGCTTGAGCGGGTAATGCAAATGTTAGAATCGCAACGACAAAGAGATGATGCTCGCCAAGCCAAGTTCGAAAGCAATTTAGAGACCCGATTCTCAGTCCAACAGAAGCAGGTAGATACCCTGCAACAGATCGTTCAGACTTTGGCTGCCAACCATTCCGTCGCAACAACAACGACTCCGATGGAACAGCCCGTGCTTGAAGTAGAGACGCCGCAAATCCCAAGGCCGAGGGACGTGACTGCCTTTAACTTGGGACACTTCAAGAAAGTCTGCAATACTCCATTCAATGGGACTGAGGACCCAGTGGTAGCTCTAGATTGGCTAGCCGAGCTTGAAGATCACTTTGCTCTATTAGAGGTCCCCGAAGAGAAGCGCGTCGCCTGCGCGCAACTTCAGCTCCGCCTCAACGCGCACGATTGGTGGAACGTGTATCGACGATCTCTCCAATTTGATCACGGAGAGGAGGCGATCTCGTGGACGACTTTTTGTGCCGCGTTTGAAGAGGAGTTTATACCCCCTCCAGTACAACGTCAGATGGAAAACGAGTTCGTGCAGCTGCGGCAGGGCAGTATGACGGTGAAGCAGTACTCCGTCGAATTCAACCGACTCTCCAAATTCGCTAGGACCTATTTATCTTATGCAACGAGTCGAGCTAGAAGGTTTGAAGGCGGTTTGTGCCCTTCCATCAACGGGCACGTGGTCGTTAATCAGTATCGTACAATGCGTGAAGTCATGAATCATGCCCTATCTCTCGAACCACATTATCCTCACGTTTCTGTCGGCGCTGTGCATACCTACAATCACAAACGCCAAAGCAACGATAGAGAAAACAACGCTGTAAAGCGTCCGAACAATGGTGACAAGCATGGAGAAAAGTTAGACAAAGTATGCCACTTCTGCAGGCGGCCGGGGCACACAATAGATAAGTGTCGCCTGAAACTTGGGTTATGTTTAGTTTGCGGTGAAGCAAACCATACCGTTCGTGACTGTCCATTGAGCCGCCTCAATAACCGTCGCCTGCAACAGAATAATCCCTAACGGTAGGTTCTATCCTAAGTTTCGGGATAAAACTTCTAATTAGTTGGGTAGGATGTAGCGTCCCGTTCTTCCGGTGCGGAGAGCGCGGCTAAGAAAAACAAGACGGTATCGTTCGATCGGTATAGATTGAATTAAGAACTCGTCCTCGTTATGGATTTGTTTCTTCGGAATCGATTCCCATATTCAGTGGACCGTGCCCCCGGGATCGACTTAGCGGCAGAGTCAGGAGGGACCTTTCCGCTGCTATCTTTTATTGACTCGGTTTTCGATGTCGCTTATTGCTTTCATGCTTTGAGTTGGTTTTGGGATTTGCTTGTTTTCCTTGAACGGTTTCGATAATTTTTATTGTTTTCGTTCATTGAACTGCATTTCAATTCCGAGATTGAAAAGAGAGGAAGAAGTATTGATCAAGCTGTTCGTGATGCAGGTGAACGAGCAGTAGGCGGCTTGCGAGCGGAGTGGTGAAGCGCCTCTTTCCTTCTCCCTTCCAACAATCTAAGTGAGTGGCTACCAACCCGATTAGCTAGCCCTGCTTCCAAGCTTCACACCCTAAAATCTTGCATTCTTCTTCGCCCCGATCAAACGATACCAAGTAATAATAAAAGAGATCAAGATAAAAAGGGAATAGACTTGGAATATTGCTTGTCAACTGAACTTATAAACGGTTACTCATCTGCATGCTTGTTCGTTTGGGAATGTTCAATACATGCTTCAATTTTAGTTAGAATTCATCTTCTTCTATAATTAAATTAAACACCTTGTATGCGCATAACTGTTCAGGGAGGCTCTGCTAAACGAATCAAGCAATACTGCTTGTCTGTACTCGTGTTGTCTCAACTACATGAATTGATAGAAACCAAAATAGACTCTGTTAGATCACGGACAACTTGTGCACAAGGTTTCTGGTTCCTGTGGACGGTCGCCGGGGCACTGGGACCGATCCGATCCGGACGGAACATCTGTATAGTCGTCTGTATCGTCGGAACAAGGCGTGCACCGTGTTGCACACTCGTCCGTCTTGAGACTATAACTTGTCCCTCGTGGCATCTAGCCAGTGATCCATATCGTATATTTAAACCTGTTGCAAACTAACTTGTGTCTTCGTGGCAGGGAAGGCATGGTAAGTATTGTGCAGGTAATTCAGATGGGCAGGTAAAATCCATCGAACGGTGGCACGTTCATTTCAGTAAATTCTATATGCTGCTTACTTGTAAATGAACTAAGGCAAGATAGAAACCCACAAATATGCATGCTTCATTAAAATAATGTATTGATTGGTATAGTTCGGCTAGCTCACCTTTACCAGTATGTTTCGACATGCTGACCCTCGTTGAAACAGGTTCTCCGCACCAAGGCGAACCGAGCGAGGAGCCGAAGTCGTCTTCCCGATCCAGTCCAGCTGTTGGCGCATCTTTATCGCGCCCCTTGAAGCATTTTGAAGACAGGAGCTTGCAACTCTTTATACACAAATGCAGCTCCGTAGCAAAGCTATCCTCCAGCCTGGAGGTCTATATCTTTTGAAGTTTAGTAAAGGGATATAATGTACAGGACTGCTATCTCATTTTGAGTTATCTCTGTGGTGCCCCGTTCCCCCTATTCGGGGAGCGCGGCTAAGAAATACAAGACGGTATCGTTCGATCGGGATAGATTGAATTAAGAACTCGTCCTCGTTATGGATTTGTTTCTTCGGAATTGATTCCCATATTCAGTGGACCGTGCCCCCGGGATCGACTTAGCGGCAGAGTCAGGAGGGACCTCTCCGCTGTATTCTTTTGTTGCCTAGTTTTCGCTGTCGCTTGTTGCTTTCGTGCCTTGAGTTGGTTTTCGAATTTGCTTGGGTTTTCTTGAACGGTTTCGATGATTTCATTGCTTTCGTTCTTAGGACTGCACTTCAATTCCGAAAATGGATAGAGAGGAAGAAGTACTGATCAGCTGTTCGTGTCAATACAGGTGATCCAGCAGTAGGCGTCGCTCAAGCGGACTCCTAAATCACTTCTTTTCTTCCTCCTTCCAACCACTAAAGTGAGTGGCTACCAACCCGATTAGCTAGCCCTTCTTGCTAGTCTTCACATCTAATTCTTGTGTTCGTGCTTGCCCCGATCAAATGATACCAAGTAATAACTAAAAGATATCAAGATAATAAGGGAATAGACTTGGATCTGTATGCTTGTCATTGAAATTTGTGAACGGTTATTTACTACATGCTTGCTTATTCAAATGTTTACCATATGCATATATACAAGTTAGAATGCTTACTTCTTCTTCTATAAATATGCTATATGTAGAACACCCTTTGCCATGCATCAATTATTCAGGGAGACTATGCAAAATACATCACACAATGCTACATATCCCCTGATTTCATTGCCTCAGCTACATAAATGCAAACTTAACACAAACGTTGTTGATCACGGACAACTTGTGCACAAGTCCTCTCGGTTCCTGCGGACGGTCGCTGGGGCACTGGCACCGATCCGATCCGGACGGAACCTCAAGATTAGTCTCTCCCATAGGCGAGATGGCGTACAGCGATACATGTGCCTCCGTCACCTTAGCCTGAGACTAAGACCGTCCATTATGGCATCAAAGCTAGTGATCCCCTCGTATATTTAAACCTGTTGAAACTAACTTGTGTCTTCTTGACAGGGAAGGCGAGGTAAGTATATACAGGTGGTTCAGACGAACAGGTAAATGTCACCGAACGGTGACGGGTTATTTCAATAATTCTATATCTATGTCTTGTTGTAAAATGAACTAAGGCAAGATAGAAACCCACAATAAATATGCATGCTTCATTAAAACAACGTGTTGATTGGTATAGTTGGGTTAGCTTGCCTTCACCAGTACGTTTCGATGTACTGACCCTCGTTGAAACAGGTTCCCCGCGCTAGGAGAACCAAGCGATGAGCAGGAGACAAACCCCCAATCCAGTCCAGCTGTAGGCACGCCTCGACCGTGCCATCTTTGACGCATTTTGAAGAAGAAGCATTTTGAAGAAGAAGCTAGCCACCAAGCAACCATACAGCTTCGTGGCAAGGCAGTCATTCCGACCCAAGGTCTTATATTTTGAGTTGTAGTAAAGGATGTAATGTACAGGACTGCTATCTCATTTTGTGTCAACACTTTTGTAAGCCCAAGAAGGCAATCCTTATGACTCAGTTCAAGGAGTTTGTAATAGGTGTTCATATTATCAATAAAAGAGAACTTTTCCATGTTCAAATCTGTGTTTCAATTATCTGCGTACTCTGAATATGTGCTCGCTATGCAAAACAAAATACTTAGCCTTGTGCGGTGCGCAACCTAGGCCCGCACGGCGGTCACGCCCGGGGGACGACTATCGATTCCACGAAATCGGGGCGTGACATGTTGGTATCAGAGCACAGCTTCAAAGTTCCTTTGATTCATGAACTGGAAAAGTTCCCTTAGCGATAACTCGCCTATGCGAACTCCTGAACTCGTTAAGGCCAAAAAATGAGATACGTTCATGCAATAAGTCCATAATATATTATGATCTTGATCTAAATTACCTCTTTTGAAGGAATGACGCAAGCGCAACCATCAGCGCTAGCGCCAGGCGAGACACGGACTCAGGAGAGCAGCTCCGGAACATCAGGAAGCTCTCGGAGCCAACGGGGCATGTCTCAAACAGATTCGATTCAACAAGTGGTGTAAATGTTAACCGAGCAAAGACAGAGGGATGATGCCCGCCAAGCCAAGTTCGAGAGCAATCTAGAGGCTCGACTCTCAGTCCAACAAAAGCAGGTAGATACCCTGCAGCAGCTTGTTCAGACCCAGGCCTCCAACCATTCTGCCGCGACCACAGCTACGCCAGTGGAGCAGCCAGTACTTGAAGTCGAAACACCGCTAGTGCCAAGGACGAGGGAAGTGACTACCTTCACCTTTGCAAACTTCAAGAAGGTCTGCAACACGCCATTTAAGGGGACTGAGGACCCAATCGTGGCCCTAGATTGGCTCGTCGAGCTTGAAGATCATTTTTCTCTCCTGGATGTGCCGGAAGACAAGCGCGTCACTTGTGCCCAACTACTGCTTCGCTTCAATGTGCACGACTGGTGGGACGTGCATCGACGATCTCTTCAACTTGGCCATGGAGAGGAGGCGATCGTGTGGACGACTTTTCGTGCCGCATTTGAAGAGGAGTTTATACCCCCACCTCTACGACGTCAACGGGAAAATGAGTTCGTTCAACTCCGGCAGGGCAGTATGACGATGAAGCAATATTCGACAGAATTCAACAAACTGGCCAAATTTGCTACCGCTTACCTACCGGATGCAGCGAGTCGTGCCAGACGATTCGAAGGAGGGCTACGTCCTGGCATCCACGGGCACGTATCCGTTCCACAGTATCAGACGATGAGGGAAGTCTTAAACCATGCCCTCTCCCTCGAACCGCAGTATCCTCACGTTGCCACCGGCGCTGTGCAAACCCCCAATCACAAACGCCAAGGCAACGATAGAGGAAACACAGCTACAAAGCGCCCTAACAATGGCGGTTCGAAAAAGGGAAACTCGGGACAACGATGTGACTTCTGTAGAAGACCAGGGCACGTCGGAAGTGAATATCGTCGAAAGCATGGGTTATGCCTCATTTGTGGAGCTTCTGATCATGCCCTTCCCAACTATCCAAAGTACTCTGAACGTCGTCCTCCACAACAAAATTAAAATACTACAACCCAGGCCAATCGAGCGGCGCCTCAGCAAGGACGTAATCAAGCTCAAGGCCGGGTCTATACCATGACACGGGAAGAAGCCCTAGCTTCGGATACCGTCGTGTCAGGTACTTTGCTTTTCAATAATATACCTGCTCGTGTTCTATTTGATTCAGGTGCAACGCATAGTTTTATTTCCACAAATTTTGCTGTAGAGAACAATGTAAAAATGACTCCGTTGCACTTAGATCTAAATGTTAGCACCCCCTCTGGTACGAAAATCCCTGTTCGTTCAGTATACCTAGGTGGTTATATTTGTATTGGGGAGAAGAAGCTGTCGCTCGATGTCTTAGTTCTAGATGTTAGGGACTATAATATCATCTTGGGAATGGACTGGCTAGGCGCATGCGCGGCAACTATTGAGTGTGCAGAGAAGCGAGTCATTTTTCGTCTGCCCGGAGAAGCCGTGTTCTGTTACACCAGTAGTCCAGCGAACGATGCGACCAAGGCCTGCATGGTGATTTCGGTAAAATCTGCTCGGCGAATGCTCTACACAGGCTGCGAGGGATTTTTAGCATCAGTTCGGGACACGCGACAGGACTACGCAAACGTCGACCCTAATTCCGTTGAGGCGGAGTTCCCCGACGTGTTTTCGAGCGAACTACCCGGCATGCCGCCCGATCGAGAGATTAAATTCACTGTTGACACATTTCCGAACACGCAGCCGATCTCCAAACCTCCATACAGAATGGCCCCTGCAGAGCTGAAGGAATTAAAGTGCCAACTCCAAGAATTACTTGAGCGTGGGTTTATCCGTCCGAGCGTGTCTCCTTGGGGCACGCCTGTGCTCTTCGTGAAGAAGAAAGACGGAACTCTACGCCTCTGCATCGACTATAGAGAATTGAACAAGGTCACAATCAGAAATAAGTATCCTCTGCCACAGATTGATGACTTGTTCGATCAACTACAGGGCGCAACAGTGTTTTCAAAAATAGATCTTCGCTCGGGTTATCACCAGCTGACGATTAGGCCGGAGGACACCCCCAAAACTGCTTTCCAAACCCGGTACGGTCATTACGAGTTTTCTGTGATGCCGTTCGGACTGATGAATGCTCCTGCGGCATTCATGGACGTTATGAATCGGGTATTTAGACCTTTCATGGATAAATTTGTGGTAGTTTTTATCGATGACATCTTGGTGTACTCGAAGACTAGGGATGAGCACGCAGGACACCTGCGGATGGTGCTGCAAACCCTTCGAGACAACAAGTTGTACGCCAAACTGAGTAAATATGAGTTTTGGCTAGACAGTGTATCCTTTTTGGGCCATGTTATCTCGTCTCAAGGCATCTCAGTTGACCCAAAGAAGGTGGAAGCCATTACACAGTGGAAACATCCGGAATCAGCTAGCGATATCCGAAGTTTTCTTGGACTGGCAGGGTACTACCGTAGGTTCATATAGAACTTTGCTAGAATTGCTTCGCCCTTGACTCAGCTCACACGGAAGGGTGCAAAGTTTACTTGGACGGACGACTGTGAAGCTTCGTTTACGGAGTTAAAGCAGCGCCTCGTCTCCGCCCCGGTCCTTACTTTGCCAAACGGACCAGATGACTTCAAAATATATAGCGATGCATCAGAAAGGGGACTAGGATGTGTCCTGATGCAACGGGACAAAGTGATAGCCTATGCGTCTAGACAGCTAAAGCCTCACGAGCAGAACTACCCAACGCATGACCTCGAGCTTGCCGCGGTAGTGTTTGCATTAAAGCTGTGGCGCCACTATCTTTATGGCGTGTCGTGTGAAATCTATACGGACCATAAAAGTTTGAAATATTTGTACACTCAAAAAGATTTGAATCTTCGGCAGCGGCGATGGCTTGAACTCCTTAGCGACTTCGATCTCATGATCAGATACACGCCTGGTAAAGGAAACGTAGTAGCTGACGCATTGAGTCGAGTATTTGCAGGAAGTTTGGCTATTGATGATAGGCTGCGCCGAGATCTTGAATCACTGGGCATTACTTTGAAAATAAGATATAAGAAGTGGGCGCAAGTATCACAACTGCGCCTCGAACTCGACTTGTTACATGGAGTAAAGACCGCTCAGAAGGATGACCCGTTCCTGCAAAAGATTCATGCCCTTATCTCAGCAGAGAAGGCGTCCGACTTTGCGGTAAGCACGGATGGGATGCTTCGAGTGAAGGGAAGACTGTGCGTTCCAAACGACGCGGCCCTCAGGGAAGAGATACTCACGGAAGCTCACTATGCTAGCTATACTTCTCATCCGGGTAGCACAAAGATGTATCGGGATCTTCGTACGATGTTTTGGTGGCACGGCTTGAAACGGGATGTGACGCAGTTTGTGTCGCATTGCATGGCTTGTCAACGAGTAAAGGCCGAGCACCAGAAACCAGACGGAGAATTACAAAGCCTTGCTATTCCAGAGTGAAAATGGGATGATATAACGATGGATTTTATTTTTGGCTTGCCGAGGACGCAACGGGGACATGATGCAGTCTGGGTTATCGTCGATCGACTCACCAAGTCAGCTCACTTCCTGTCTATCAAATCTACTTGGAGTGCCGACCGCCTGGCTCAGATATATCTCAACAAAATCGTTCGACTCCATGGCGTGCCCGTAACCATAGTCTCCGATCGAGATGGTCGATTCATATCACGTTTCTGGGGAAGCCTGCAGTCAGCAATGGGGACGAAGTTGAAGTTTAGCTCCGCCTACCATCCACAGACCGACGGCCAAACCGAACGTGTCAACCAGATCCTCGAAGACATGTTGCGACTCTGCGCCTTGGACTTGAAGACGAGTTGGGACCTTCATCTACCTTTAGCTGAATTTGCTTACAACAATAGTTATCAATCAAGCATTCAAATGGCGCCGTATGAGACGTTATACGGGCGAAAGTGTAGATCTTCTATCTGTTGGGACGAAGTTGGAGAACGGCAAGTACTTGGCCCTGAGCTCGTGGAGCAGACCGTCCAGAAAGTCCGGCTGATTCGGGATAGATTAAAGGTAGCTCAAAGCCGTCAAAAGAGCTACGCAGACACACATCGAAGACCGCTAGAGTTCCAAGTAGGCGACCGAGTATTCCTCAAGGTCTCGCCCATGCGAGGAGTCAGCAGGTTTGGGGCAAGAGGAAAGCTAAGTCCGAGATTTGTCGGCCCGTTCAAAATACTAAAGCGGGTTGCCTCAGTTGCGTATCAGATTGCTCTACCACCATCCCTATCCGACGTACACGATATATTCCATGTTTCACAGCTTAGGAAATATGTGTACGACCCGAGCCATGTGGTAGACCTGGACCAACTGAACCTTCAAGCCGACTTGACGTATGTAGAACAGCCTGTGCAAATTTTGGATAGAAAAGAAAAGCTGCTTCGGACTCGTTCGGTTCCTCTCGTGCGCATGCTTTGGCGGAATCACTCTGTCGAAGAATCTACTTGGGAGCTTGAATCAGAAATGAGGGAAAGGTTCCCCTCATTATTTCCTAGTGGTAGGTTCTATTCTTTAAGTTTCGGGACGAAACTTCCAATTAGTTGGGTAGGATGTGGTGTCCCGTTCCCCCTATTCGGGGAGTGCGGCTAAGAAATACAAGATGGTATCGTTCGATCGGGATAGATTGAATTAAGAACTCGTCCTCGTTATGGATTTGTTTCTTCGGAATCGATTTCCATATTCAGTGGACCGTGCCCCCGGGATCGACTTAGCGGCAGAGTCAGGAGGGACCTCTCCGCTGCATTCTTTTGTTGCCTAGTTTTCGCTGTCGCTTGTTGCTTTCGTGCCTTGAGTTGGTTTTCGGATTTGCTTGGGTTTTCTTGAACGGTTTCGATGATTTCATTGCTTTCGTTCTTAGGACTGCACTTCAATTCCGAAAATGGATAGAAAGGAAGAAGTACTGATCAGCTGTTCGTGTCAATACAGGTGATCCAGCAGTAGGCGTCGCTCAAGCGGACTCCTAAATCACTTCTTTCCTTCCTCCTTCCAACCACTAAAGTGAGTGGCTACCAACCCGATTAGCTAGCCCTTCTTGCTAGTCTTCACATCTAATTCTTATTTTCGTGCTTGCCCCGATCAAACGATACCAAGTAATAACTAAAAGATATCAAGATAATAAGGGAATAGACTTGGATCTGTATGCTTGTCATTGAAACTTGTGAACGGTTATTTACTACATGCTTGCTTATTCAAATGTTTACCATATGCATATATACAAGTTAGAATGCTTACTTCTTCTTCTATAAATATGCTATATGTAGAACACCCTTTGCCATGCATCAATTATTCAGGGAGACTATGCAAAATACATCACACAATGCTACATATCTCCTGATTTCATTGCCTCAGCTACATAAATGCAAACTTAACACAAACGCCGTTGATCACGGACAACTTGTGCACAAGGCCTCTCGGTTCCTGCGGACGGTCGCTGGGGCACTGGCACCGATCCGATCCGGACGGAACCTCAAGATTAGTCTCTCTCATAGGCGAGATGGCGTGCAGCGATACATGTGCCTCCGTCACCTTAGCCTGAGACTAAGACCGTCCATTATGGCATCAAAGCCAGTGATCCCCTCGTATATTTAAACCTGTTGAAACTAACTTGTGTCTTCTTGACAGGGAAGGCGAGGTAAGTATATACAGGTGGTTCAGACGAACAGGTAAATGTCACCGAACGGTGACGGATTATTTCAATAATTCTATATCTATGTCTTGTTATAAAATGAACTAAGGCAAGATAGAAACCCACAATAAATATGCATGCTTCATTAAAATAACGTGTTGATTGGTATAGTTGGGTTAGCTTGCCTTCACCAGTACGTTTCGATGTACTGACCCTCGTTGAAACAGGTTCCCCGCGCTAGGAGAACCAAGCGAGGAGCAGGAGACAAACCCCCAATCCAGTCCAGCTGTAGGCACGTCTCGACCGTGCCACCTTTGACGCATTTTGAAGAAGAAGCATTTTGAAGAAGAAGCTAGCCACCAAGCAACCATGCAGCTTCGTGGCAATACAGTCGTTCCGACCCAAGGTCTTATATTTTGAGTTGTAGTAAAGGATGTAATGTACAGGACTGCTATCTTATTTTGTGTCAACACTTTTGTAAGCCCAAGGAGGCAATCCTTATGACTCAGTTCAAGGAGTTTGTAATAGATGTTCATATTATCAATAAAAGAAAACTTTTCCATGTTCAAATCTGTGTTTCAATTATCTGCGTACTCTGAATATGTGCTCGCTATGCAAAATAAAATACTTAGCCTTGTGCGGTGCGCAACCTAGGTCCGCACGGCGGTCACGCCCGGGGGACGACTATCGATTCCACGGAATCGGGACGTGACAATCTCTTTTGTAAGCACGTGCGGCATATTAGCTGACTCGTTCAGGAGTTTGTAATATATGTTCATTATCAATAAAGAGAACTTTTTCATGTTTTTAAATATGTGTTTTAATTTATCTGCGTACTCTGAATATGTGCTCGTTATGCAAAATACTTTAGCCTTGTGCGGGCGCAACCTTAGGCCCGCACGTCATCACGATTCGGGGGACGCCCCAACGATTCTACGGAATTGGGTCGTGACAACCTCCTCGAGCTTCTCTGACCACAGATGACGCTCGTCGCACTCTAGGGTGTTCTCCACATAGGTTGGAAACTCCACCTACTCCAACACCTATAAGGAAAAAAATTTAATATTTGGTGGATGTCACGCCCCAGTCCCAAAATACGTAGGACTAGGAATGCGTAACACGTCAGCCGTATGTTTACGAACTCCAATATATGGAAACCATATACACACATACGTTGTACATGAATATCCAATCCACCAGTGGTAATATACTGTCAACAAGTCACACACAATTTATATCTCATCCACAGCACAAATAAATAAATAAATAAATGGGAATAAATAACTGAATATCAAATAGAAAGTCTCAAAGTATGATAGTCAGATAAAAACAAATCCACTACAAATCGACTATACTAAAACTACTAAAAGAGAGAAGAGAATCAAGCTCTAACATAAAATAAATGTCCATGAAAGAAATAGCAACTATAATCTCTAACAGCTGCAATGAATCAAAGATACTCCGAAGGTTACCTCCTCAGTCTGATAAGAGCGTCAGGTCCGGGTCCGTACTCCTGCGGATACTCCTACTCGTCTATATCTGGAAAGGTACTAGGTCCTAAGAGGAACGTAACAAGATACATAATAACATGCCAATAAAGTACTGAAAAGTAAACATCCAATGGGGTCACCTAACCATCTAAATGAATGTAGTTTAAGAACAACTTTCCAACAAGTGGGCTATCTGGCTAAAATGAGATTGGCATGATTCTCTTGGAGATTCAGGGGCCTAAAAAGGATGTCATCTTTTGAACGGCAGAGGCCGCCTGATATATATAATATATAGGGTCATCACCGCCCGTATCTTCGGTGGAGCATCCGGGTTACAAAAAGAAAGTGCAAAGGAGCCCAAATTTCTTACTTGTTGTTCTTCCCACCCCATGCTCTAAGCATGTCACATCCATGACACGATAATACCTCTAAATAACTTCCAGGTCTACTAGCATGTAAAGTTTCTATCGGCAGTTATACCTATCCGTCGCATGACATAGACGTATCAGTGGCCAGCCGAATACGCAAGTTCGTGTCCTACATGTGAGTCACACTCGTGTAAGAATAGTGTCATGGCCAATGAAACATAAGAATGCCTCATGATAATGGGGTGGTCTCATAAAGTAGGTCCAATGCATATACATAATAAAAATATAATACGACGACACCGTCGTTGCACCCAAGTTTTCTTGGACACGCAGTTTTTATAGCAGTTTAAAATATATGAACAAAAATAAGCAGAAATAAGACATGCATGCATCATATGGAATGTAATCATAGTACAATGGCAAGGTATACTTGCCTGGCAAGAAATCTCTATAGTGTAAGGGTCCAAATGTCAAGGACACAGGATCAGAAACTATGGCCTCCGAATAAACGTCTCCGGATGCTGAAATAAACATCACCAACATTTTTGGAATCAGCAAGATAGCTAAAAAATACTACCCTTTCGTCCAATTTAAACACAGGAGCAAAATAGTAATTTCGGGTCAAAGTGGGGTCCACATGTGGGCCACTTTATACCGAAAAGCGTGTCAAGGGTAAAGGTCTCTAAATGGGACAAATTATAGGTCAAAAAAACTATAAAAGTCAGTACGAACTCAACGATATGTCCAATTTTGGATTCCGGTGAGCCGAACACAATTTTGCCTAAAAAGTCTACCGTGGGGCCCGCAAATAGGTGGTTTGGTCAACTATCTCAGAATTGTATGAAAATTGGGTCACAGGACCAGCGTGATACCACGAGTCTAGTGGCACAAGTTTTGTCATATTTTGAAGAGCGTACAATAAATGGTGCGAGGTTTTACAAACGTTATGATACGGGGACTTTTTACGAACACGGGCTGATTTTGACGCGCACACGCGTCCGAATCGGTTTTCGCAAAAGCCCACACGTCTGAACATACCATACGCACCTTTCGGTGCAACTGGTATGCGATGGGGCAGTCCCGTTTGGCGGGGCGCATTTCGTATCCCAATTTCTGGAAGTTAAAAAAAAGTAGGTTTTTATGATTTTTAATCTGATTAAACTCACCCTACAGTAACAAATAAAATATTGTACTTGACAGAAATTATTCTCGGTTAGGTGGTCTTCGTATAGCAAGAAGAAAAACTAAATTCGGATCTCTATGGTGGAAGATACGAGTCCTTAAACATGGGTGGTTACCACAGTTTTCTGCGATCTAAAAGTTGTCATTTTTTGCCAACTTTGCCTCGGTTTTTGCCTAGGGTTACGCGTTGTTCGAGATAAACTAATACACAATATTGGAAGGGGGATAGGTAGTGAACATACCGGTGAAGACGGGGTCGAGTTTGGTCGAGCGATGGCACAAGAAATAAAGCGTGGACAGGGGTAAGTTGCTGTTCAAACTGTTGTCGCGGTGCGCGGTCACGCGGGTGTGCGGTCGCGGTGGTCGCAGCAGCGGTGCTCCGACGGTGGCTCTGGGTCGGCGGCGACACTCGCAGGGTAGGGTGGAGTATAGATTTAGGGTTAGGGTTTAGGGTTTGTAACTATATAAAGTATATATATATGTATATATAGGAGAAGAAGCGGGGGGTCTCGATTTTGGCCGCGGAGGAAGGGCTTTGCTAGTTGCTGCGCTGGGGAATAGTACAGGGCCGGGTTTTAGTTGCTGGGGCTAAGGGATTAAGGTTAGTTGCTTAAGAAGTTTTGTTTTTGTTTTTGTTTTTTTTCTTTCTTTTCTTTTCATTCTTTCTTTTCTATTCCTTTTATTATTCTATTCTATTTCCATTTTATTTCTTATAATAAACTTTATATGTATATATATATATATATATATATATATATATATATATATATATATATATATATATATATAATTTTAGAAATTTATATTAGTGCATACAATAAATCTATCAACTGTCCACAGGGTCTCCTACATGAAAATAATTAAGGTAAAATTACGGTTGCTCCATAAATCCTCTATTGCACAATCACCTAGAAATAAAAATCTCATAAATTCTATTTCTTCTAATTAACTAATAAATACTATAAATTAATTAAGTAATTAATTAAATACTTAATACGATTTTTAAAATTAGGGATTTTACATTCTATCCAACTTATAAAAATTTCGTCCTCGAAATTAAAACTAGGCCACGATAGAAAGTCAATGATGGTATAAGATAGAAATTTACATAGTAAATTCATACCTTGGTCTACGAATAGGTTCAAAAAATATTTGCGCATGTCGTCATCGCACTCCCAAGTTGATTCTCCTGGCGCGCCATGCTTCCATGCCACGCGAACCAAGGGATTGGACTAGTTCCTTAACACTTTCTCTCGACGATCAAGGATTTCCACGGGTTGCTCTTGGTATGACAAGCTCGGCCCAATGGCGATCTCAGAATGGTCGAAAACATGACTGTTGTCTGCCATATATCCCCTGAGCTACGATATATGGAATACATCATGTACTCCCTCGAGTGAAGGTGGTAGTAGGAGTCGATATGCCACTTCTCCCACTCTCTCTAGCACGTTAAATGGTCTAATATACATTGGACTCAACTTGCCACGCCTTCCGAATCGAATGGTGCCTCTGGTAGTTGATATCCTCAAGAAGACATGATCGCCCTCTTTGAACTCCAAGGGACGACGATGAAGGTCTGCCTACTGCTTCTGCCTTTCTTGCGCTGCTCGCAAGTGCTCTTGTATCTTCTTTACTGTCTCAACGGTGTTGACCACCAACTCTGGTCCCAGAATCTGACGTTCTCCCACGTCACTCCAACACATAGGAGACCTACACTTTCTTCCATACAATGCTTCAAACGGAGCCATCTGGATACTCGCTTGATAACTATTGTTGTAAGAAAACTCCACAAGATGTAGGTGGTCCTCCCATGATCCTCCAAAGTCTAACATACAAGCCCTCAACATATCCTCCAGTGTCTGAATAGTACGTTCTGACTGCCCATCTGTCTGCGGGTGATAAGATGTACTGAACTTCAGACGAGTTCCAAGACTCTCTTGTATGCTTCTCTAAAAGTATGATGTAAAGCGTGAATCCCTGTCTGATACAATGCTGACCGGTATGCCGTATAATCTCACGATTTGCCTCATGTATAAGTCAGCTAAAGCTTTTGTAGGCTGACAAACTCTAAAAGGCAATAAATGGGCTGACTTGGTGAGTCGATCTACTATATACCCATACTGCATCTCTCCCACTTGGACTCTTGGAAAAACCCGTGACGAAGTCCATAGTGATGTGCTCTCACTTCCATTCTAGAATCGGAAGTGGTTGCAATAATCCTGCTTTTCTCTGGTGCTCCGCCTTTACTTGCTAACATACTAAACATTTAGCTATAAAGCGAGCTATCTCTCTTTTCATCTTATGCCACCAAAAGTGCTATCGTAAGTCACGGTACATCTTGATACCTCCAGGATGAATAGAATATATCGAACTATGAGCTTCTGTCATCAGCTCCTGTCGAATCTCTCTATTGGGAACATAAAGACGATCACCACATCGTAATGTCCCGTCATCATGAATGCGCAATAATGTCTGCTCTCCGGCCTCTGTCCTTTCTTTCAATCTCCAAAATCTGGCGTTTGTAGGCAAAGCTACCTTGATCCTCTCTACTAGTGATGACTGTACCTGCAAATTGGCTAATATCCCATCTGCTCTGGGTAATATCACTTCTATGTCAAGCTCTTGCAAGTCCTCCAATAATTCCCTCTGTGTCGTCAAGAAGTAAGCTGCTGGTTTCTGGCTTAACGCGTCTGCTACTACGTTAGCCTTGCCTGGGTGATAATGTAGCTCTATCTCAAAATCCTTCATCAACTCAAGCCATCGATGTTGCCTCATATTTAACTCCTTCTACGTAAAGACATACTTGAGGCTTTTGTGGTCTGTATAGATCTTCACTTGTTCCCCATATAAGTAATGTCTCCATAGCTTCAGAGCAAATACAACAGCTGCAAGTTCCAAGTCATGAGTTGGATAATTCTTCTCATGCTCTCGTAACTGTCTAGATGCATATACAATTACCTTACCATGTTGCATCAACACGCATCCCAAGCCTTTCCCTGATGCGTCACTGTAAATCACATAACCTCCTGATCCTGATGGAATAGTCAATACTGGTGCTATGGACAGTCGCTTCTTCAACTCCTCGAAAGCGGCTTGACACTCGTATGTCCATATGAACTCTTGATCCTTGCATGTCAACCGAGTCATAGGTGCTGCTATCCTTGAGAAGTTCTCCACGAACCGTCGATAATATCCCGTAAGTCCAAGGAAACTCCTCACCTCCGATGTTGATTTAGGAACGGGCCATGTCTCGACTGCCGAGATTTTCTCTGGATCAACAGAAATACCATCTCCTGTAACAACATGCCCAAGAAATAAAACTCTGTCCAAGAAGAACTCACATTTACAGAGCTTCGCATATAACTACTCCCTCCTCAATGTCTCTAGAATAATCCGCAGGTGCTTCTCGTGCTTCTCGTGGCTCTTCGAATAGACAAGTATGTCATCTATGAAGACGACCACGAACTGGTCCAAATACTGATGGAAGACTCGATTCATTAAGTCCATAAAGATAGCTGGGGCATTGGTCAACCCAAATGGCATGACCAAAAACTCGTAGTGTCCATATCTTGTTCTGAATGCGGTCTTCGGGATGTCCTACTTTCGTACCTTCACCTGGTGATATCCCGATCTTAAGTCTATCTTCGAGAACACTTTAGCTCCACTAAGCTGATCAAATAAGTCATCAATGCGCGACAACGGGTATTTATTCTTCACGGTCACTGCATTTAAGGCTCTGTAGTCAATGCACATATGCACTAACCCATCCTTCTTTGGTACAAACAACACTGTGCCTTCAGCTCATCCATCTCCTTCTTCGCCAATCTATAAACATGCGATGCTATGGGTGCTGCTCCTGGTGTTAATTCAATTGAGAATTCTACGTCTCTGTCTGGTGGTAGTCCTGGCAATTCCTCTGGAAAGACGTCTTAAAACTCTGAAATGATGGGGTGATAAACAACATCGCCCATTGCAAGCTATACACCATCCAGGGCTTCTGTGGATCCTCGTGCAAACTCAAGTTCTGACTGGCCTGATACCTTAAAAAGAATGTTTCCTCCAAAATAGTCGAAGAAAGCATGGTACTTGCTTAGCCAGTCCATTCCAAGCACAATATCAAAAGTTGGTATATGAAGGACTAAGAGTCGGGCATTCATCTCTCTGCCACGAATTACTACAGGACACGATCTACAAATCCGACTAACAGGTACAACTCCTCCTCCGGTGAGAATTCTAACACAACTAGGTAACGGTGTAGTGGAAATATTGTGTTTGACAATAAAACTAGAAGATATGAACGAGTGGGTGGCTCCCGTATCAAATAATGTCACAGCAGAAAAAGTAAAAGCAAGAGTAATACCTGCTATGACATCAATCTCCTGATCCATGTTATCCATTTTTAGTGCAAAAGCTTGTCCATTCCTCTGTGGCTGTCCATGACTGGCCCTCGTGTACTGATCCTTCTGAGTAGGTAGCGGTGGTCCTCGTTGAAATTCTTCTGCTGCTGGAGGTCGAGGTGCTCCTAGTCTAGTCATCTGCTGAGCTGGCTTCGGTGCTGGAAGCGCTAGCCTCTGTGCTGGCAGTGGAAGTGTCAATGTCTGCTGCATTGGACAGTCTCTCACCAAATGCTGTCCGGAACCATACCTCATACATTGTGCTAAGCGGTTCCGACAGTCTCTTATAATATATCCGCGTCTCCCACAATAATTACATTGGAGCTTCTCCAGAATCTGGTACGGTCCTGCTCTGTGTTGATACTGTTGTTGTTGTGCCAAAGGACGTCTGATAGGCCCTCCTTGTTGTGTCCTTACTGGTCCCTATTGTGTCCTTGATGGTCCTTGTTGTGTCCTCAGTTGACCTTATTTTCCCCTGCTGATGGTCTCTTGTAATCTAGCTTTTGTCAATAATTCGATATAAGAGATCCGGGACTGGGAGCTAGTGTAGTGTTGGAGCTCCTGAGTCAGTCCGCGGTAAAATCTTTTAGACTTCACCAAGTCATTTGGTATCAGGGCAGTGCCATATTTACTGAGGTAACTAAACTCTGCATCTTACTCGTCAACTGTTCTGTTTTTTGCTCCAGATGAAGAAACTGATCGTACAATGCATCCCTTACGGTGTCCAGGAAGTACTTTCTCTCAAAGCACTCCAAGAATTGTTTCCAAGTCTGGTACGTGCCCAACTGGCTCTCCATTGATTCCCACCAGTGATGATCATTCTCATCTAGCAACATCCTTACGCCTGTCATCCATAGATCTGTAAGTAGCTGCGATGCTTCTAATAACTTCTGAGTGTGGATAATCCAGTTAGTAGTCTCCTTTGGGCTCTCAGTGCCTTTGTATGGCTTGGGACCCATCTGAATAAAGTTCTTTACTGAACCAACTCTAGCTTGAGGTACTGGAACTAGTGCTTGAGCTGGTACAGTAGCCTGTGCAGCCATTCTCTCAAGTGCTGCTAGAAACTCTTGCCTCTGCTCTGCCGCTTGCTGCCTCTGCTCTGCGGCTAGTACGGCTTCCTGTTGTCTCTGTTCCTGCATTATCATTTGAAAGAATTGGAATAACTGTGACTGGCCATCCTGCGGTGCTGATGAAGCTGGAAGGTTCCCATTAGGTGAAGCGGGAAGATTAGATAAAACTGGATTATGAGTCTGTCCGTCCGGCCCCGGACGTCTAGGAGTCGTCGAGGTCCCTCCTTGAGTTTGACCATTGACTCCTGAAGGTGTATCGCCATTGGCGTCAGTACATCCATTATGCATATCCATCTCTCTGCAGGTGGTGGACGAAACAATTAGAAGAAGTATATGAATCAAACAGGATGCAAGCATTTAAATAGGATAGTTGAAAGAAAGAATGAGTTTTAGTCAAGCGTGGATGAGATCCTTATACTCTATTCCTATACGCAGGCTTGTTTGGTACAGTAACGTAACCGAGATAATATATTCTCGACCTGCATGGGCCACCACTAAAAATATGTCACGCCCCAGTCCCAAAATACGTAGGACTAGAAATACGTAACACGCCAGCCGTATGTATACGAACTACAATATATGAAAATCATATACATACGTACGTTATACATGAATATCCAATCCACCAATGGTAATATATTGTCAACAAGTCACACGCAATCTATATCTCATCCACAGCACAAATAAATAAATAAATAGGAATAAATAACTAAATATCAAATAAGAAGTCTCAAAGTATGATAGTCGAATGGAAACAAATCCACTGCAAATCGACTATACTAAAACTACTAAAAGAGAGAAGAGAATCAAACTCTAACATAAAATAAATGTCCATGAAAGAAATAACAACTATAATCTCTAACAGCTGCAATGAATCAAAGATACTCCGAAGGTAAGACCTCCTCGGTCTGATAAGAAGCGTCAGGTCCTGGTCCGTACTCCTGCGGATACTCCTGCTCATCTATATCTGGAAAGGTACCAGGTCCTCAGAGGGACGTAACAAGATACATAATAACATGCCAATAAAGTACTGAAAAGTAAACATCCAATGGGGTCGCCTAACCATATAAGTGAATGCAGTTTAAGAACAACTTTCCAACAAGTGGGCTATCTGGCTAAAATAGGATTGGCATGATTCTCTTAGAGATTCAGGGGCCTAAAAAGTATGTCGTCTTTTGAACAGCAGAGGCCGCCTGATAATATATAATATATAGGGTCATCACCGCCCGTATCTCCGGTAGAGCGTCCGAGTTACGAAAGAAAAGTGCAAAGGAGCCCAAATGCCTTACTTGTTGTTCTTCCTACCCCATGCTCTAAGCATGTCACATCCATGACACGATAATACCTCTAAATAACTGCCAGGTCTACTAGCATGCAAAGTTTCTATCGACAGTTATCCATATCCGTCGCACGACCTATACGTATCAGTGGCCAGCCAAATACGCAAGTCCGTGTCCTACATGTGACTCACACTCGTGTAAGAATAGTGTCATGGCCAATAAAACATAAGAATACCTCATGATAATGGGGTGGTCTCATAAAGTAGGTCCAATGCATATACATAATAAAAATATAATACGACGACACCGTCGTTGCACCCAAGTTTCCTTGGACGCACAGTTTATATAGCAGTTTAAAATATATGAACTAAAACAAGAAGAAATAAGACATGCATGCATCATATGGAATGTAATCATAGTACAATGGTAAGGTATACTTGTCTGGCAAGCAATCTGTATGGTGTAAGCGTCCAAATGTCAAGGACACGGGATCAGAAACTACGGCCTCCGAATAAACGTCTTCGGATACTGAAATAAATATCACCAACATTTTCGAAATCAGCGAGATAGCTAGAAAACACTACCCTTTCGTCCAATTTGGATACAGAGGCAAAACGATAATTTCGGGTCAAAGTAGGGTCCATATGTGGGCCACTTTGTACCAAAAAGTGTGCCAAGGATAAAGTTCTCTAAATGGGACAAATTATAGGTCAAACAAACTCTAAAAGTTAGTACGAACTCAACGGTATGTCCAATTTTTGATTTCGGTTAGCCGAACACAATTTCGCCCTAAAAGTCAACCGTAGGGCCCGCAAATAGGCGGTTTGGTCAACTGTCTTAGAATTACGTGAAAATTGGGTCACAGGGCCAGCACGATACCACGAGTCCAGTGACATAAGTTTTGTCGCATTCTGACGAGCGTACAATAAATGGTGCAAGGTTTTACAAAAGTTGCGATATAGGGACTTTTTACGGACACGGGCTGATTTCTACGTGTACACGCGTCCGAATCAGTTTTCGCGAAAGCCCGCATGTTTGGACATACCATATGCGCCTTTCGGTACAACTGGTACATGACGGGGCAGTCCCGTTTGGCAGGGCGTGCTCCATATCGCAATTTCTGGAAGTTAAAAAAAAGTAGGTTTTTATGATTTTTAATCTGATTAAACTCACCCTATAGCAACAAATAAAATATTATATTTGACAGGAATTATTCTCGGTTAGGTGGTCTTCGCATAGAAAGAAGAAGAACTAAATTTGAATCTCTGTGGTAGAAGATACGAGTCCTTAAACATGGGTGGTTACCGCAGTTTTTTGCGATCTAAAAGTTGTCGTTTTTTGCCAACTTTGTCTCGGTTTTCGCCTAGGGTTACGCGCTGTTCGAGATAAACTAATATACATTATTGGAAGGGGGATAGGTCGTGAACATACCAGTGAAGACAATATCGAGTTTGGTCGAGCGATGGCGCAGAAAACGAAGCGTGAACAGGGGTAAGTTGCTATTCAAACTGCTGTCGTGGTGCGCGGTCACGCGGGTGTGCGGTCGTGGTGGTCCCGGCGACGGTGCTCCGGCGGTGGCTCTGGGTCAACGACGGCGCTCGCAAGGTAGGGTGGAGTATAGATTTAGGGTTAGGGTTTGTAACTATATAAAGTATATATATATGTATATATAGGAGAAGAAGCGGGGGGTCTCGATTTTGGCCGCGGGGGAAGGGTTTTGCTAGTTGCTGCGCTAGGGAATAGTACAGGACCGGGTTTTAGTTGCTGGGACTAAGGGATTAAGGTTAGTTGCTTAAGAAGTTTTTTCTTTCTTTCTTTCTTTCTTTCTTTCTTTTCTTTTCATTCTTTCTTTTCTATTCCTTTTATTATTCTATTCTATTTCCATTTTGTTTCTTATAATAAACTATATATATATATATATATATATATATATATATATATATATATATATATATATATATATATATATATATATATATATATATAATTCTAGAAATTTATATTATTGCATACAATAAATCTATCAACTGTCCACAGGGTCTCCTACATAAAAATAATTAAGGTAAAATTATGGTTGCTCCATAAATCCTCTTCGAACACGCCACGAAAGGTGGCCCATGCAATCGTCTATTCGTCATCATCAACTGGAAGAGATCTCCGATACACGTCCCACCAGTCGTGCGCGTTCAAGCGAAGCTAGAGTTGGGCACACGCAATACGCTTCTGCTTGGGTACCTCCAGGAATTTGAAGTGGTCTTCCAGTTCAGCCAACCAATCTAGAGCCACTATTGGGTCCTCAGTCCCTTTGAACGGCATATTGCAAACTTTTTTGAAGTCACCAAAGTCAAAGGCAGTCACATCCTTCTTCCTTGGAGTCTAAGGCATCTTGACTTCAAGTGCAGGTTACTCCATCGGTATCGCTGCTATTGCCGCGGACTGGTTGGAGGCCAAGGTCTGAACAATCTGCTGTAGGGTATCTACTTGCTTTTGTTGGACTGAGAATCGGGCTTCTATATGATCTTGAAACTGGTTTTGCCTTTCTTCAGCTCACTTCTTGGCCCGTTCATAATGAGCCTCCTCCCTCTGTTGGTTAGCCTCCAACATCCGTATTATTTGTTGAATGGAATCTATACGGGACATAGCTCGCTGGCTCCGAGAACTTTTTGAAGTGTCGGAACTGCTTTCTTGGGCTTGTGTCTTGCCCGGTGCTAGCGCTGATGATTGCGCTTGTGCCATTCCTTTAAAAGAAGGTAAATTACATCAGAATCATAATGTATTATGGACTCATTGTATGAACGTATCTTATTTTGGCCTAACGAGTTCAAAAGTTCGCACAGGGATTTGATCTTTAAAGAAACTTTTCCAGCACGAGGGTCAAAGGAACTTGAAGCTGTGCTCTGATACCAATATGTCATACCTCGATTTTGTGGAATTGATAGTCGTACCCCGGACGTGAAGCCGTGCAGGCCTAGGTTACGCACCGTACAAGGCTAAGGTATTTTGCATAGCGAGCACATATTCAGAGTACGCATATAAATTGAAACACAAAGTTGAAACAAGAAAAAGTTCTCTTTATTGATAATGAACATCTATTATAAACTCTTGAACGAGTCATAAGGTTGCCACACGGGCTTACAAAATGTTGACACAACATGAGATACTAGTCATGTACATTAGATCCTTTACTAAAACTCAAAATAAGGGACCTCCAGACGGGATGATAGCTTTTCCTCGGAGATGCATTGAGTTTGGGTTGCTAGCTCCTTGCTTCAAAATACTTCAAAAGATGGCACGATCAGGATGCGCCTACAGCTTGGACTGGATTTGGAAAATGACTTCAGCTCCTCGCTCGGATCTCCTTAGTGTGGGAAACCTGTTTCAACGAGGGTCAGTACATTGAAACGTACTGGTGAAGGCGAGCTAACCCAACTACACCAATCAACATATTGTTTATATGAAGCATGCATATTATTTATGGTCTTGCTATCTTGCCTTAGTTTATTTTACAAGCAAGCAGTAATATAGAGTTTACTAAAATAAACTTGCCACTGTTTGGTGACATTTACCTGCCCGTCTGAACCACCTGCACAATACTTACCATATTCTTCCCTGCCACGAAGACACAAGTTAGCTTATACAGGTTTAAATATTCGTGGGGATCACTGACGTATGCCATATAGGACCAATTTTAGTCATTGACGAGGATGGTATGCAATATGAGCACAAGGGGTGCTACAAACCATCCCGTCCGATGTACATGAGGACTAAATATGAGGTTCCGTCCGGATTGGATCAGTGCCAGTGCCCCAGTGATCGTCCGCAGAAACTATGACCTTGGGCACAAGTTGTTCGTGATCAAACTGCGTCTATATTAAGTTAACTATTTCATGCAGTTGAGGCAACACGAGTACAAGACAAGTAGCATTGCATGATTTATTTTGTATAGTCTCCCTGAACAATTTATTATATATCAAGATGTGTTCCATACTTAGCACAATTTATAGAAGAAGTATGCATTCTAACTAAATTTGAAGCATGTAATGAACTAGCATGACTAAGATAACCATTCACAAGTTGTATGACAAGCAGAATAATCCAAGTCTATTTTCTTTTTATCTTGACATCTTTTAGTTATTACTTGGTATCGTTGATCGGGGCAAACAAAATACAAGATTTTTAGATGTGAAGACTTGGAAGAAGGGCCAACTGAATCGAATATAAGCCACTCACAAGTTGGTTGGGGAGAGGAAGGAAAGAGGTGCTTCAGGACTCCGCTCGCGCGTTGCCTACTGCTCGTTCACCTGCATTGCCATGAACAACTGATCAATACCTCTTCTAATCTTTCCAATCTCGAAATTGAAGTACAATTCAACGAAGAAAAATAATTAAATCCATCGAAATCGTTCAAGAAAATGCAAGCAAATCTGAAAATCAACTCAAAGTACGAAAGCAACAAAGCGACAGCGACAACTAAGGCAAGACAAACTTACAGCGGAGAGGTCCCTCCTGACTCTGCCGCTAAGTCGATCCTGGAGGCACGGTCTACTGAATATGGAAACCGATTCCGAAGAAGCAAATCCATAACGAGGATAAGATCTTGTTTTAATCTATCCCGATCGAACGATACCGTCTTATATTTCTTAGCCGCGCTCCCCGAATAGGGGGAATGGGGCACCACTGAGAACAAGCAAACTGTTGGTGGTTCAGCACTTTGGAGAAAGTACTGGTGAGATAAAACAACTGAACAAAAACAATACTTCCTAAAACCCACACTAAGTAAGCATGTGGCAAAATATTATATTACTAGTAATCTTGCTACTTTTATCTAAGTTTATTTTATGCAGCTCAGGAGTATAGTCAGTTTACTTCTTTTTGAAAACATAGCTTGAAAACAGTTTTGCATATTCAAACAATAAGCATATGATCGGGATATTGCTCTATCGTGCAGTGCGCAACATGTATCATGCACCATAATTTAACTCTTAGGGACAAAGTTCTCAAGTGGACTGTTCATCTCAAATCATGACAAGCATTAAGTGGACTATCATACTCTCAAGCACACAAGAAGAACTAGCTATATGATTTTGGTCCCTGAGAAACTCAGGATCAGTAGTGGTAAACCAGCTAACTAATGACTCTTTATCTGATGCTATTAGCAGCTGTGACTCATAGTTTCTCTTCACTAACGTAATAACAATTGGGACCAAGGTTCAGCTCTGCACTAATAGCCATTGTCCAACCGATATGAATCATGAAGCACTATCAAATAAATTCTATGATGTAAACAAAATAAACAAGCAAGCTATATATGTACTCTTGTATTTCTTACCCCCTTGCCGAATGGCTATCCCTGTAGCAGATATACAAGTTAGCAATAATTTGCATAAACATATATGTATAAGTTTCTCTTTTCCTGTCCGTTTTGGCATCAAACAGTTAGGTATGCAAGAAGGCTAGCCTAGCATGCGTCCTAACCATATGATGGTCCATGGGTAGCCCCATGATTAGCAGCAGTTGCCCAAGGTTCAGCTCTTCACTAGCATGCACCTGTGTCGGCAGTTGTGACTCAAGGTTCAGCTCTTCACCAACACACCCGAGTGCTAGCAGCTGTGACATCATGGGTTCCGTACAACACTAATAGACACATCGCCCCACTAGACCCCCTGCGAGCCGTATCCTCAAGGCAAAACAAAAATCTCTTCCAGACCGAACAATTCCCAGTGTCCCAGGAACCGTCGAGAGACAAGACCTTGTGCACAAGTTGTCTGAGACCAATGCAATGACATGAAGCATCTATAATGCAAGCAAAACAAATGATCAAGCAAAACATATATGGTTGAGCTAAACACATCTTGTCAAACAAAGCACATCTCTCACATATCTAATAGGACACCCCACTAGACCCCCTGCGGGCAGTATCCTTAGGGCGCACTATTAGTCTATGCTTATACGAATCAAAGACTTATAGCAGTTCGATATAGCAAAACAGACAAGCAAAATATATAATGGAAAGCACGATTTCTATTCCATATCTATCATGCAATATCTATCTCTTTCTTAGCATATTTCAAAGGAACTTATTCAAGCGATTCTTTTACCTGTCTTTTTTAGCATGGCAAATGTTCGTTCGATAGCTGTGTCGATGTAACTAAGCATGCAGCATTTCTTATACTCTTGACTTAGCATGGCAAGGTTCTATCTCTCTTCAGACAAGCATACAAATTCTTTAGTTAAGCAAGCATGTTCGTTCCAATGACAAGCTATACGAGTTCACTTATTAAGCATGCAGAGTCAGGTTCTATCATTCTTCTTATGAAACTATCTTCTTAAGCAAACAAGCATTCAAAAACTCAGATTCATTATTAAGGCGTGCAAGAATCAGAGAATGCAGTTATGCCCACTCACTTAGATCAATCGTCTTGTGGTTCGGTTGGGAACTCTCGGAGAAGACTTTCACTCGAGCAAGCAAAGCGATATCACTTGTACATATTGCCTACGCGTAGCGGGGAACTACATAGATTGTATGTCTATAATTTCTTTGTACTTTGTTTGTTTGTTATTAAACGAAGATTTTCCAAACCAACAATAATGACGAACAGTAGTGAGTTGCTACATGCATGATCCAAGGAAGGGCCACATGGATACAATTTTTCATATTCTGAGATATCTGAAGAGGGCTCCTGGAAGAAGGCTATGATTCAAGAATAATGGACACCAGGGTGTTGAGGGATGCTGCAATTCAGAATGGACAAGCTGCATGGATGACAGAAGGTCTACCTCAGGGTACTGTATTTTTGTGGGGGGGGTAACCTAGTCTTATGGAGAAACAAGAAACAGTATGTGATAGCACAATCGACCGCTGAAGCAGAATATATAGCTATGGCTCTGAGAGTGTCAGAGTTGTTGTGGGTAAAAGCACTACTGATAGAGTTGAAGCTAGATCAGGGAACATCATTGCTCCTTCTGAGTGACAGTCAAGCTACACTAAGTATAGCTAACAATCCAGTTCAGGATGACAGAATGAAGCACATCGAGATCGATCGATTCTTCATCAAAGAGAAGCTAGAGAAAGGGATATTAAAGCTCGATCATGTTCGTTCAGAAGAACAAGTCGCAAATTGTCTTACTAAGGGGCTTAATTCATTGAGTCTTTCTAAAATATGTAACAAGATGTGAATGATTGATATCTATCGTTCATCTTGAGGGGGGTGTTAAGAGCATTAATTGACTTTTAGTAACCTAGTCTCATGGAGAAACAAGAAACAGTATGTGATAGCACGATCGACCGCTGAAGCAGAATATATAGCTATGGCTCTGAGAGTGTCAGAGTTGTTGTGGGTAAAAGCACTACTGACAGAGTTGAAGCTGGATAAGGGAACATCATTGCGCCTTCTGAGTGACAGTCAAGCTGCACTAAGTATAGCTAACAATCCAGTTCAGCATGACAGAACGAAGCACATCGAGATCGATCGATTCTTCATCAAAGAGAAGCTAGAGAAAGGGATATTAAAGATCGATCATGTTCGCTCAGAAGAAGTCGCAAATTGTCTTACTAAGGGTCTTAATTCATTGAGTCTTTCTAAAGTACGTAACAAGATGTGAATGATTGATATCTATCGTCCATCTTGAGGGGGGGGGGGAGGGGATCTTAAGAGTATTAATTGACTTTTAGTCCCACATTGAGTAGAATAGTAGAGAGAGGGTTTAGCCTCTCCTATATATATGTAGCTTCACCTCAATAATAAATAAGTCAAGTATTCTACTAAATTCTTATTTAAAGCATATCAGAATAGCTTTAGATCTTGCTTTTCGTATATACATCCAAAGATCGTCAATAAGAATAAGGTTAATAAGTACGTATAAACGGTGTACATTATTATACAAACCCAGGTTCGGTAATTCTGGCATCTAGCTGGAGAATAATTAATTCTTAATGTCGTTTCAAACTTCACAATCAAGAACGCTAGTCCAGAAAGCTGGATCGAAAGACAATTATGCAAAACTACATAGTGACAGTCTCTGTGCTGCAAACTACGTAAAAAGGAATTTGCCGGAAAGATAAAGTAGCACACAAAGTGATAGAAGAGTTTATTTGCTTGGTGTTAAAAATTTCTACATGTATGCCTTTCCTTTTATAAGCCTACTAAAACATAACTCCCATGCCTACAAGCATGGAAGGCCAAGGGTTTCCTCTTTAGAATAGGACCACCCCTTTAGAATAGGACCACCCCTTTAGAATAGTACTCCACATGACCAGGTGTGATGAGCACAAAGTTTCACCAATAATCGCTCCCTAAACTTTTGCGATTACTTGATGACGATCATCCCGATCTTGGAGCGAAGCTCCTGGAACCTGACCCGGCCCAGGGCCTTGGTCAGTATGTCGGCAAGCTGCTCATCTGTTCGGACATACTCTACCTCAGCTGTCCCGTCCTTGATGCAGTCACGAATGAAGTGGTACCTCGTCTGGATGTGTTTGCTGCGATCATGAAATACCAGATTTTTGCTGAGGGAGATTGCTGATTTGTTATCGATGTGCAGTTTTACACATCTGATATCGTCGTCCTTCATGTCCGCCAGCAGCCGTGCGAGCCAGATGCCTTGGCAGGCGGCAGTGGGTGCTGCGACATACTCGGCTTCGCAGGATGATAGTGCCACCACCTTCTGCTTTTGTGATTGCCAACTGATAGCGCTGTTGCCGAGGAAGAATAGTACGCTTGTTGTGCTCTTGCGGTCGTCAACATCCCCGGCCATGTCGCTGTCGCAGTAGCCGACCAGCCGGGGCTCCTCTGTTCCTTGTTCGTAGCGGCAGCCGTAACCCCGCGTACCAGCAACGTACCGGAGTATGTGTTTGACCGCCGCTAGGTGCTCAGTCGTTGGCTTCTCCATGAAGCGGCTCACATACCCGACTGCGAATGACAAGTCTGGCTGGGTGTGCACGAGGTATCGCAAGCTTCCTACTATGCTCCGGTACTCCGTGGCATCTGCCGGCGGTGCAGCACTATCCTTGCTGAGCTTCAAACGTGGCTCCATAGGTACATGGCAAGGGTTGCAGTCGCTCATGCCACTCTTCTCTAGTATCTTGGCTGCGTACGCAGACTGGTTCACTGTGATACCGTCTGTGTTCTGCTGTATATTTATGCCAAGGTAGAAGGAAAGCAAGTCGAGATCGCTCATCTTAAATGAGCTGCTCATCTCGCGCTTGAACTTGTCGATCTCGCCCGCATTGTTTCCCATGATAATGAGGTCGTCGACGTAGACACCCACGAGCAGCCTTGCCTCGCCATGGCCACGCACGTAGATGGCGTGCTCCGAGGGACTCCGGCTGAATCTGAGTGTGGACATGCACTTGTCCAGCTTCGCGTTCCAAGCCCTCGGCGCTTGCTTCAGGCCGTAGAGTGCCTTGTGTAGGCGAAAAACTTTCTGCTCCTCGCCGGCGGCTACAAAACCGGGTGGCTGCGTGACGTAGACCTCTTCGCCGAGCTCCCCGTTCAAGAATGCCGTTTTCACATCCATGTGATGGACAACCCAACCTGCATGACCGACAAACGCCAGTAACAACCTGACGGACTCAAGTCTGGCTACTGGTGCGAAAACCTCATCGTAGTCGATCCCGTGCCTATGCACATACCCCTTCGCGACGAGCCGGGCCTTATGCTTGATGACGACGCCGTGCTCATCCTTCTTCGCCTTGTAGACCCATTTGAGTCTAATGGGGCGGTGACCAGCGGGCAGGTCCACGAGCCGCCAGGTGTCGTTCTCCTCAATGGATGCGAGTTTATCCAGCATCGCTCGGCGCCAGCACTCGTATTGCTCCGCTTCTGAAAACATAGAGGGTTCGTCATCCATTGCGAGAAGGAGGTCCTCAGAGTCATGGTGGTATACCGACTCAACTTCATAGATGTCTTGCAGAGAGCGGTATCGGCGCGACGGTTCATTTGGCGGATCGGGCGTCGCTCCTGACGGCGGTGAGACAAATCGGATCAGAGCCGTACCCGTCGTCACAGGCGTCGAAACCGCTGGCGTCGTTGCGGCTGATGTCGCGGTTGTGCGAGCGGGCGTCATGGCCGGTGGTGGGGACGCGTGACTGGCTCCCGCCTGCTCTGGTGGAGGCAGCGTCTGTGTCGATGCGGGTGTGGCTACGCCCACAGCCTCTGGCGATGGATCTCCGTTCCCGGCCGAAATGAACGTGCCAGGAATGAGCTCGTAGAGAAAATTCAACAGTGAATGTCTCGCCGATCCCGATGAGGCTGGCGTCGATGTCGGTGTGCGTCCAGTCCCATTGTCCCGCCTCATCAAAGATGATGTCGCGGATGACATACAAGCGATGACCGACTGGATCGTAGGCCCTGTAAGCCTTGGACCCCGCCTCGTAGCCAAGAAACACCATTTTCTTGCTCCGATCGTCAAATTTCTTCAAATTTGCCTGCACCATCTTCGCATGGGCAATGCAACCGAAAGTACGTAAGAAACTTACATCGGGACGCTTATCATGCCATGCCTCATATGGCGTCTTTCCCTTCACTGCGGCTGTTCGCGCCATGTTTAGCAGGTACACTGCCGTGGTCACCGCCTCACCCCAGAATGCTGCCGGCATGCTCTTCGCCTTGAGCAAGCTTCGGGCCATAGCTACCACAGTCTGGTTCCGGCGCTCAACGACGCCATTTTGCTGAGGCGAGTAAGGCGCGGTGAGGTGGCGCTTGATGCCGTGGCGCTCACAGTAGTCGTTGAAATCGTTCGACGTGAACTCGCCGCCACGGTCTGTGCGTAGTACATGAAGCTTGCACTTCGACTCGACCTCCGCCGCAACCTGAATGCGTTTGATCGCCTCGCTTGCCTCATCCTTGGATCTCAGCAGCTTGATCCACATGAACCTGCTGTAGTCGTCGACGAGGAGAAGGAAGTAGCGCTTCCCGCCAGGTGTCGCCGGTGAGATGGGACCACACAAGTCCGCGTGCACCAAGTCGAGAGGGTCGGTGGCGCGATAGTTGGCGTGCCGGGGAAATGAAGTGCGTCGCTGCTTCCCGGCCAGACAACTGTCGCACAACTGATCGACATGATCAGTGTGCGGAAGGCCGTCCACCATTTTTTCCCTGCTCAGGCGACGAAGGGCGTCGAAGTGTAGATGGCCGTAACGCGCATGCCAGCGCCACGCCATGTCCGAGCACTGTGCCGCGAGGCATACAGGCTGTGCGATCCGCAATGGAAGGATATATAAACGATTTGAAGTGCGTGATGTCACGATCAGATTCCGTAGAATCGTTGGGGCGTCCCCCGAATCGTGATGCCGTGCGGGACTGGGGTTGCGCCCGCACAAGGCTAAAGTATTTTGCATAGCAATCACATATTCAGAGTACGCAGATAAATTGAAACACAGATTTGAAATATGGAAAAGTTCTCTTTATTGATAATGAACATCTATTACAAACTCCTGAACGAGTCAGCTAATATGCCGCACGGGCTTACAAAAGAGTTTACTCAAAATGAGATAGCCGTCCTGTACATTACATCCCTTTATAACTTCAAAATGTATAGACCTCCAGGCTGGAGGATAGCTTTGCCACAGAGCTGCATTTGTGTATGAAGAGTTGCAGCTTCTGGCTTCTTAATGCTTCAGGGGCGCGGTGAAGATGCGCCAACAGCTGGACTGGATCGGGAAGACGACTTCGGCTCCTCGCTTGGTTCGCCTTAGTGCGGAGAACCTGTTTCAACGAGGGTCATCATGTCGAAACATACTGGTGAAGGCTAGCTAGCCGAACTATACCAATCAACACGTTGTTTTAATGAAGCATGCATATTTGTGGGTTTCTATCTTGCCTTAGTTCATTTACAAGTAAGCAGCATATAGAAATTTACTAAAATGAACGTGCCACCGTTCGGTGGATTTTACCTGACCGTCTGAATTACCTGCACAATACTTACCATGCCTTCCCTGCCACGAAGACACAAGTTAGTTTGCAACAGGTTTAAATATACAAGATGATCACTGGCTTGGTTGCCATAATGGACGATAGTCTTTGACGAGAATGACGTGCAACGAAAGTACAACGGGCATTGCAAGCCATTCCGCCAAGAACAAGAGACTAAACAATATGTCTCGCCCGGACCGGATCGATGCCAGTGCCCCAGCATCGTCCGCAAGACCGTTACCCTGTGCACAAGTTGTCCATGATCGAACAATATACAAGTAACAAGTTATAGTTGAGGCAACAAGAGTACAAGACAAGCAATTATACAAGACAAGCAACTATTTATGATTATTCCCAAACGAACAAGCATGCAGTTCAGTATCCGTTCATGAAGTTAATGTCAAGCATAATGAACCAAGTCTATTCTCTTTTATCTTGGTTTTTTTTATTATTATTACTTGGTATCGTTTGATCGGGACAAAGAAGAATGCAGATTTTAGGGTGTAAAGCTTGGAAGCAGGGCTAGCTAATCGGGTTGGTAGCCACTCACTTAGATTGATGGAAGGAGAAGGAAAGAGGCGCTTCACGACTCCGCTCGCAAGCCGCCTACTGCTCGTTTACCTGCACATGAACAGCTCGATTAATACTTCTTCCCCTCTTTCTAATCTCGGAATAGAAGTGCAGTTCAATAAACAAAAACAATGAAAACCATTGAAACCGTTCAAGAAAAATAAGCAAATCCTAAAACTAACTCAAAGCATGAAAGCAACAAGCGACATCGAAAACCGAGGCAATAAAAGATAGCAGCGGAGAGGTCCCTCCTGACTCTGCCGCTAAGTCGATCCTTGGGGCACGGTCCACTGAATATGGGAGTCGATTCCGAAGAAACAAATCCATAACGAGGACGAGTTCTTGTTTCAATCTATCCCGATCGAACGATACAGTCTTGTGTTTCTTAGCCGCGCTCTCCGCACTGGGAGAGCGGGGCGCTACACGTGATACCTTAGCAAGGAGGCGGCGCTGTTTGTCGCGGATTCGAAGCACTCCATCCTTGATTAGCGTGGAGCAGCCGGTCTCGTCCAATTGCCTGATGCTGACAATGTTGCTACGCAACCAGGGAATGTAGTAGACGTTGGTGAGGGCTCGATGTTCTCTTCCTTGGCCTGTGAACACCACTGTGCCCCGGCCTTGGATGTCCACGACGGAGCCATCGCCAAATTTGACGTTGCCCCGCACGCCGGTGTCGAGTTCGGAGAAGACTACCCGCGCACCCGTCATATGGTTAGACGCTCCCGTGTCGCAGTACCAGGTCACATTGTCGGTGTCCTCCCGCTCCCCAAGCTTTACTTTGGTGCACTCCTCGTTGAGCATCACCTGCTCGGTCGCCTCTGCGTGGGTGTAGGGCGTTTCGGCGATTGTGCACACCTGCGCCATCAGAAGCGCCGGTTCGTCCTCCTCCACCTGCGCGAAAAGGGCCTCGTCCTTCTTCTTCTTGCGGCATTCACGAGCCCAGTGGCCCAGTTTTCCGCAATAATGACACTTTTCGTCGTGAGTTGCACCGGAGCTGCTCCTTTCGCCGCTCGGCTTGGGATCGCGCGCTCCCGAGTCCCTCTCCGGGATGCGCCACTTCTTCTTCTGGCCGCCGTTTCCGGCGCCCCTGCTGGACGAGCCGCCTCTCAGCTGTTTCTTGCGAGCAGCCCATTCCTGCTCTCTAAGTAGTAACTTACCGCCAGAGGTGTTGCCACTCTCGATCTCGTCCCTGATCTCCGCTGCTTTAAGCCTCCCTGTTAGATCCTCAATGGTGAGTTCATCGAGATCCAAAAGGGTCTCGATAGCCAGGGCGATCTGGCTGTACTTCTTGTAAACCGCCGCCAGCATCTTGAGGACGAGCTTGTCCTCGGAGATCGTGTCGCCGAGTGCGGCGAGAGCGCTCGACAGAGTAGTGAGACGCATGACGAAAGAGTCAACGCCCTCACCGTCCCGGAATGCGAGCTGTTCGTACTGTTTGCGTAGCGACTGCGCCTTCGCTTTCTTGACGCGATTTCTGCCGACGTGCACCGTCTTCAAAGACTGCCATGCCTCCCGCGTCGTCGCCTTGATCGCCAGTGATGAGATCATCGCTGACGGGACAGAACGTAGGAGAGCCTCCATCGCTTTCCTATCCAGCTCCCGCTCCGTCGTCCCGGTGTGCACCGTCGCCCAGAGACCTCTTGCCTCCAGCATACATTGCATCACCAGGGCCCATTCATCGTAGTTTGCACGCGTGAGTTGCGGATACTGCGTCCCGCCGGACTCCTGAAACACCTTCGGGATCACTAGGGTGCCTGCCACGCTCGAGCCGCTCGCTGGACTCGACGCCGACACTGATGGAGGTGTGAGTGGATTCCCGTCCGCATCAAACGACATGGCTCTGATACCACTTGACAGTCTCTGTGCTGCAAACTACGTAAAAATGAATTTGCCGGAAAGATAAAGTAGCACACAAAGTGATAGAAGAGTTTATTTGCTTGGTGTTAAAAATTTCTACATGTATGCCTTTCCTTTTATAAGCCTACTAAAACATAACTCCCATGCCTACAAGCATGGAAGGCCAAGGGTTTCCTCTTTAGAATAGGACCACCCCTTTAGAATAGTACTCCACATGACCAGGTGTGATGAGCACAAAGTTTCACCAATACATAGATTGGTTAACAAGAAATATACCCAAGCCATGATTTTTACATAAAAAAAAAGACAATAAAAAATAAGAAGAAGAAGAAGAATTAAAAACTAGAGTTTGTAACTTAATTTTGTAATTTGAGGAGACGAGTACTAATGTAGCTCCGCCCTGACTACTCAGCATCTGCCCAGAAATTATCGTCTGACATTGTCCTATTATGTCTGTAGTGACCAAAACTGCAAACTGTCAACAGGCAATATATAGAAACATTCTGAGTTGTTATCAATCTTCTCTACTTCCTAGTCTACTAGCTAAGCTAGTTTAACCGAACTGAGGAAGGAAAGGCACGGATATTGTGATGCCTGTGAAAAGTGAGGCCAGCGCCAGTCGAAGGAGAGCCATCGGTGCAGTTGTCCCCGCAGAGCCATCTGATGCTGCTGCCAACAGTACCAAGTGTGTCAAAAGACGTCGTAGGGAGCCTGCAGTGGCACCTGTTGCGACCGACGGCGCTCGAGAAACGCCCGAGCAGTCCCCAACAGGCAGCACCGTCAAGAGGAGTTCCAAGTTTCGCGGCGTCAGCAGGTAATCTAACCGGAGATCTTGAGCCGACGTATAAAGGGTCTTAGTTTACCTCATGTTTCCTGAAAACAATGAAACTAGAGCAAACAGTGAACGCTACGAGAAATCAAGGCATCAAATTAAAGCACGGCTAACATATCGATATATGATCAAGACGCCAACTTTAAAATATGTTGCATAGTTTTGATGTATATATGCTGCTACATATGATTCAACAGACATACATTGATCATCAGGAAAGAAGTATCGGAGACTCCAAGCATCAAAGAAATTATACGTATCCTCCGCAATATGATCCATATGTTGTCGTGAGCTAACACATAGTTATATAGTATTCTAGTATATATATATATATATATACGTGAACGTATTTTATAGATTATTATTAAAGCACATATTTCGTAGATATTATTATTAGGAAGATTAAAATGTTATTATAATTATTCTAATTTTTATTAAGACTACTTAGAAAGACAAAACCATCTTAATTATTCTCTCTCTCTCTCTCTCTCTCTCTCTCTCTCTATATATATATATATATATATATATAATTTAGAAAGACTAAATAACAACTCTCGTAATTACATAGCTGTCCCTGTTAACTTAATAAATAATTCAATTAGTAAACATAGGCAAGGGTATATTTGGAAAGAAAATTTTTACGGTGAAATTGAACTTTTTCTCTCCATTATATAGTAGTATAAAAAGATATAGAATTATTTGTATTTACCCCATCTCCACTAACACCCCCCTCGGAGGGAGGGTTGTTTTGCTGAACTTTTCCATTACCATCAAGCTCAACCAAGTTCTACAAAATCATCAACAACATTGCATGAATACAAGATATAATCATAAACTAAATATCATGTTAAATATAAAAAAAAAAAATGAATTAATTCAGTCAATCACTTAATTAATTTAACTTCCTTTAGGATATTTCTTGGCGCAACACTAAGGCTTAGTTTTCATCATGAATGATGCACGTCAAGCCACAAAAAACAATCCATGCACAAAAATAGAGGTAAGGGTGCATGCATCTTCACCAGTGTGACAACAAAGATATTTTATTGCGAAGTTTGCACGCAATTATCCAATTTATTTCCATTAGAGATGTAGATAAGGTGGGCCATGGAGATTACAACAAAGACAAAAAAAAAAAAAAAAAAAAATTATAGAGAAATCGTGCATGCATAGATTGTAAGCTAGGATACGAAACATAGATAGATACTATGTCAGATTCCCCAATGGCATGTAGTTGAATCTATATATATTGCTACATTTTGATTGGATTAGTGCAGACCATGATCCGCGAGTCGATGAATCATATGCAGGCATCGTTGGACTGGCCGCTTCGAAGCCCACCTTTGGGACAAAGGTTCTTGGAATGTAACTCAGAGGAAGAAGGGGAAGCAAGGTACATAGAGCCGTACTCTTATCTTCTTCTACCAAAACACATCTCTAATCCTGTCTCCAACATTTAATTTCAGTTTATCTTGGTGCATATGATGAGGAAGAATCAGCTGCAAGAGCTTATGATCTAGCTGCTCTCAAGTACTGGGGACCTACTACATTCACAAACTTCCCCGTATGGAGCAAATTAATATTAATGTTGCTAATTTTTTCTGAGTAGACTTCATAATCTAGCAAAGTTAACATATATAACATCAATATGCCATTAATTTCAGGTATCTGACTATGAAAAGGAGATCCAAATAATGCAGAATGTGACGAAAGAAGAGTACCTAGCTTCACTAAGGAGGTGTGCAAAACCTGGCTCACATATTTCAATCCACTAACAAATACTTAGAGAAAGTGGACAAAGAATGCATTTACAAATGCAGCAATGCATAAATGGCTTTGAGTTTAAATGCATTATCAAAATATTGGCGGACTACTCGGCTTCCTTGCATGATGACAGTAGACAGCCTCGCTAAGATGTTGCTGTAGTTAAATACTTGTAAGGGATTATTTACACTAACCTCTTCTATGTTTTATGTTTATTATACGGACCTCTCTTATTTTGAAAACAATTACACGAACCTCTCCCTATGCTTTATGTTTTAAGGGTAGGTTAGTGTAATTATTTTCAAAAAATGGGATATGTATAATAAACATAAAACATAGGGAAGGTTACTATAAATAACCCTAGTTGTAAGTATAGGTAATATGCTAATTAGCACTCAACTTATTGCTACCACTTACTATTTTACATCATTTTGCTAGAACTTCCTTTAGCAGTATGATATCCTAACTAACTAAGGTAAGATACCTGGCCTCCTCTTATAGAATGATAATGAATAGTATCTCAAATCTCTAGGGAATTCCTTTTTGCTATTTGATCCAATCACATAGAATGATAATTGCTCTAATGACAGGAAGAGCAGTGGTTTTTCAAGAGGGGTTTCCAAGTATAGAGGAGTTGCAAGGTTAGGGTTCATTCACACCACACATTCCCTGGTAACTAAAGGTTTATCTATGGATTATGAACTATCAAAACCCACCCACTAACCTGGATAAAAAGTGCAGGCATCATCACAATGGAAGATGGGAAGCAAGAATAGGAAGGGTTTTCGGAAACAAGTACCTGTATCTCGGAACATACAGTATGTCGAGATATATATATTTATTTATTTTCTTTCGTGCCTAACTGTACGTACGTCCCTGCCATTTGTACACGCCACTGAGCTCGATCATGTTCACCTACAGGCACCCAAGAGGAGGCTGCCCATGCATACGACATCGCAGCTATAGAGTACCGAGGCATTAACGCTGTGACCAACTTCGATCTGAGCACGTACATCCGATGGCTAAGGCCAGGCAACTCCAACACCCTCTCGAATCTCCCCGATCAAGGTCCTCAGCTAGAAAGCTACCAGCCGCAGATCCTCCAACCTTCGACCAACAATATCTTTCCAACCGGGCCGATGTCTCACTGCAACAACTCCTTCGCACCTGAAGAGCTGTTGTTGCCATGCAAGCAGGAGTTGCGGCCGAACCAGATCGTTGGTGGCAAGTCATCTCCAACCGCTCTTGAACTCCTACTGAAGTCTTCGATGTTCCGTCAGCTCATGGAGAAGAACGCAAGTGAACCAGAAGTGGAGATCGGAGGGGGGGATGCCAAGATCCAGAGAGTGCAGCTGGAAGCCGACGACGAATCGTACAAGTGGATATTGTGCGGAGGGGGGGATGTCAATGTGCCGTACGTTAGCGCTTCCAATGTGGATGACATCTCCGATGCACAGGTCCAGGAGTGGTTTCCTGCTATGGCAGAAATGAACGCAACCGCTTGAGATAGGTGTAACTAGTAGTATTCAATAAGATGACAAGTATTGAAGACGTATTTGATGTTTCATTCTCTATTGATGTTTCATATATGTAACACTACAATCATATTTGATGGAAGCAACAGTAGTGATTACTTGTGTTGCTACGTATGCTTTTTTTGCACAAAAATCTTTCTAGAAGTAACTTCTCCGCAGCTATCCCAACTACTTGAAGAACATAGTTATAAGAGATCTGAGTTCTGTGTTGTACTCAAGATCAGAGCGTTGCTATATACTTGGTAACAAAAAGAATCTGCACATAATTTGTGTTCTTAGTAGGTCGCCATGCAAGTGGTATCAATTATTGAGTAGAAGTTAGTTTTCAGTAGGAACTGAAAGGATTTTCAGTGACAAGGAACTTGTGCATCACCACCTCTCTTAGTCCTTTCGGTAATAACTGGGTCGCTTCGTGATAACTGCATCCCAAGTATGTATCTGCCTCCTTTTAGAGCGAACTTTTTCGGACTTCCTCCGTGATTCGAGAATTTACGTTATACTTTAAGGTTAGGAGTATGGTATGTTATTACCAGGTTAATTACAAAGATCGTACAAAGTACGTAAAAAAACGAAAATTATAAGTAGTAAAGAATATATTACAAGCTTCTGAAATGGAGACATAAAAACTTTACAACATAGTTGGTACAAGAAAATATAATGAGAATGAAATCCTTTCTTGAGTGATCAAAATTACCGTTGCTCAAAGCAAGATTCAACCATTAATTTCGTCGATATGCTTTAAAGAACAAGCAAGTTCTAAGAGATTGAACTTCTGGAACGCTCATTTGTCATCCTTACACGGACAGAACTACGACTATCGGGATGGACGAACAACACCTCGTTGCTTCGAAAAATACATCTAACTCTCCTCTTGTACCTTATAAGTTCTTAGTTCTCTTTCCAACAGAGAAAAGTTGAGAATGTATAGGGGAGCCAACCCCCTAGCAGCCCATTACCCATAATGAACAGTAAATTCGGAGAGTAACTTCCCATTAAATGGACGATTACAATAGTGAATCTCACTAAGTGGACAGTTACGCCCTTGAAACAGATGAACAATATGCGTTTCCGCACGAACTATAATTCGACGGAAGCAGGGGTCCCGCGTGAACCGCATTTTCGCAAGAGCAGTCTCCGTACGAAAATCGCATTTCTTACGGCCCGTTGCGACCTCGTGCGACCAACACGTCCTGATGTGTCCGTGCTGCCCCCGCGGGAACAAATGCAGAACGACACAATGGCGCGTAAAAGCGTCATCTCACGTCCGATACGTACATGTGAAGTGCGCAGCCATCAAAGTGTCACTTTATGCCATTCGTCCACACTCTCGTCCTAGTACGAGTCGCTAGGGCCTAGTTCCAAATTATTTTCCCCAAAAAATGGGTGACAAAAACACAAATATCTTTTGGGTGTCTTCAACCTTGCCCTCTAGTAAAACATCCCACAATACAAACCACATGGGCTACCACTCCCCATGTGTGCAAAACAATAAAAAAAAAAATTATATTGAAATACACACTTGAAATTTTTACATGGATGTGAGACTATTTTCTATAAATCAATTTTAAAAAGTCCAACATGGTGTGTGTGATATCTCAGGGTTTTAACACCTAGCTATACTGAAGGTTTAGTAGATTCAACCTTCGATGCCATTGATGCTGCCAATTCAACTCATCAAAACGAATATCAATTGAAAAACGATATGTTAGCATCCTAGGAAAAACTAATGGAGTCCAAATATACTCCCAAGACTATTCAACTTCTTAGCATTTCATATCGATGCATTATGGGGTGATTTAACCTATGAATCTTCATTATCGCGACATCCACCTGCGGCCAATACTTCATCAAGTAGAAAGCTAAATTCCAACTGCAAATCAAAAGAAAAAAATTCTACGACCACAGCTATGTTAGTTACTCTAAGACATTGCAAATAACGACTCTTTGGCTTTCCTGCCACAAGAAACCGGGCTAGGTTTGGAATTGTTCTGCCTCTTCTGTAATTTTCCTGTTAACTTTTAGTTAAGAGGCTGCAATAGTACAAGATAGGATGAACCATATTGTTCTATTGCAGCATTCCTCCTTTGGAATTCAGACTTAACCCCTTGTCATTTGAGAACTACATCTTAACCTGGAGACTGGTTTTTTAGGAACTCAATAAGAGGCTGCTCGTGCCTACAACATCACATCTATAGAAAACCAAGGGATCAATGTTGTCATCAACTTCAACTCGAGTACATACATCAAATTGCTAAGTCAGGTAGCTTGATCAATATCTTTAATACCCCAAGGCACATAAAGCCAGTAATGGCCAGCCTCGGACAAGGTAATCTTGCAGCATTGAGTCCTGCCAGGCAACCAATAACTCATTTCAGACCCAATATCGAGCATCAATCTCGAATAGAAAGGGGCTTCTGATTCGAATAAATACCAGATTGACAGCATGATCATGAATGAATATGAGCTTGGATTCTATCAACTACATGTTACATAGAGTATTGCATTGTGTAATTAAACTGAGAGTAGAGGCATTAACATGTTACATACACCATTGCATTGCGTAATTAAATTGAGACTAGAGGCAAAAGATTTAAACCAGCACATCGCCACACTAACTAATATGATAAGAAATCAAAGACACATGATTAACTCGTAGCCAATTAGTCATTATGAAGGAATACCAGAAGTATTTTGACATCGATCCTTAATCTTCAGCATTACGATGAGCTTCTAAATATGCTTCATATTGCATACAACATTTTCGCCTTCAATGCCCTTGCATTTCTTGTAGTGTTCCTGTTGGTATATTAGAATGTATTAGAAGATTTTATGTAAGATGGAGGATTGTAAAGCTATATATATATATATATATATATATATATATATATATATATATATATATATATACCAAGAGATTATAACATAATAAAATAGAACTCCAAATATTCTACATGGTATCATAGAACAAATCCTAGCTGCCACAAACTGTAGTGCCCCGCTCCGCGTACGCACTATGTACAAGAGATATCGGTTTACTGACTCAAAAATGATATCTTCCTTAAGAGCTCCTTGTTGAACCAGGAGATGACTGATCTAGGTGAGTGGGCAGAACTTCGTTCTCTGATTCTTGCACGCCTTAATAATGAATCTGAGTTTTATAATGCCTGTTGCTAAGAAGATTATCGTTTTCGTTGCATGAATAATAGAACTGCATGGTTAGCTTGAACTTGAATTCTTGTCAATAGAGAACCATTGCTATGCTAATAAGAAAGAATAAGAGATTTCTTGAACATGTTTCCATATCGCTTGTATTTTGATAGAACCACTTCGTTCTTGAACTTGATTCAGAGATGGCGGCCAGTCTACACCAGAGATAAAAGAGAAGAGATAAATGGTCTGCTAGTTCATTTCGTCTGCATCATAGAGTTTATCTGATAGTGTTTCATGCATTCACATCGGTCGGACAATGGCTATTAGTGCAGAGCTGAACCTTGGTCCTGGCTGCTATAATGTTAGTGAAGAGCAACCATGAGTCACATCTGCTAATAACATTAGATAAATGAGTCATTAGTTAGCTGAATTTCTGCTACTGATCCTGAGTTTTATCGGACAAACCTGTTGGTAGCAAAAGGCGATGAGGGAACTGATGGCACCAATACTGAGGAGGATCAGGCACTGTTGGGCATGTTGGAGGTACTCAGGAGAATGCAGAGATCGTTAAGCGATGGAGACAGGAGGAGTGAGACTGAGGAGGCGTCCACCTCAGCCTTCGCTAAAGGCAAGTCATGTATTCTCATCCATCGGAAGGAACTGACGACTCACTCGTCCTTGCATCTATGTCTTTCCTTAGATCGTCGGAATAGATTGTCGATTCGGGTGCGTCTCAACACGTGACAGGGAATGCTACTGAGTTCTCTTCCTACACTCACCTAGCATCAGAGGACAGCATTCAAACAGTCGATTGTACTTTCCAACCAACGGTTGGTAAGAGTACTGTCGATTGTACAGGTTCAGTAAAATTATCCAATGTTTTGCATGCTCCTTCTTTCCAGTCAGTCTTTTGTCCATTAGTTCTATAATCCTCCAACTAAAATGCATTGTCTATTTTGATATTCCTAAGGTGGTCTTCCAGGAGAAGGAGACGGGACGAAGACTTGGGACTAACACTTGGCATGATGGACTGTGGTACCTGGATCGGGAAGGGCTAGATTCACCATTGGTGTCTGTAGCAGAGAGGGCAGGAATGAGAGGACCGAAGATGAGTGCTGAGGATACATTGATACTCCACCACAGGGGGTTAGGACACTCCTCTTTTGGTATTTTGAGTAGCTTGTATCCATCTATTTATGAGAAAGCAAATAAGGAGAAACTAGTATGTGATGCATGTAATTTAGGCGAACTTACTAGGAGCTCATATGTTAGTGCGGGCCATAGAAGTTCTTCTGTTTTTGATACTATACATTCTGATATTTGGGGGCCATGCGCCACAACTACTATGAATTGTTACAAGTATTTCATTTTTTTTATTGATTGTTCCTTTTGTGTCACCTGGCTGTATTTGATGAAGAATAAAAGTGATGTCAATTTCCTGTTTCCGAAAATTTTATAAACATGTCCAGACTCAGTACAGAGCAGTGGTGAAGGTACTGAGGTCTGACAATGGAAGAGTATACCAATAAAGCACTTGAGGATTACATGTCAACCTAAGGGATACAGCATCAGACAACCTGTGCATACATACCAGCATAGAATAAAGTGGCAAAAAGAAAAAACAGACACCTTATGGAGGTGATAAGGAGCATGATGATCGCCATGAATGTCTCACAGAGTCTGTGGGGACATGCAGTGTTGACAACAGCTCAACTGATCAACAAGATGCCCTCGAAAGTACTGGGATAAAAGCCTCCATGTGAGATATTACAAGAAAATAATAGTGTGATACTCCCGCTGAAGGTGTTTGGCTGAGTATATTTTGTGAAGGACAACAGACCGTCTATTGGAAAACTTGACCCTAGAGCATTTAAGTATGTCTTCGAGGGCTATTCGCAACTCAGAAGGGGTACGTGTGCTGGAGCCCAGTAGAGAAGAAGAGGTTTGTGAGCATGGATGTTCACTTCAGGGAGCTTGAGCTATACTACCGTCAGGAGAGAACCTCATCCATGGACAACTCACCTGACACTGAGAGTATGAGACGAGAGAGAAAGATTGGTGAGAGTTTGGTGACCGATTTAGGAGTATGGCATGGAGGAACGGTTGATGAGGAGAGTGAAGATGAACAGGGGGAGGAGATGGGAGGTGTTAGGCCCACAACTCAGGGGGAGTTACTTACTACAGCAGAAAAGGAAAGCAAACTGCAGGACCAGTACCTATAGTTCCAGTGCCAAGTCCCTTGCCTGCGTCCGTCTCGACTCCTGATACACCTACACCACCACCACCAGATTTTTCTTCAGGTGATATCACTCTTCCTACGCCTCCCACATAATTATCAGTATGGATGACCGCTCACAGCAATGCGAAAATTTCTCCTGATAGATATGGTTGGGACCTTGCTCAGTTTGTTTCATATGATAACATATATTCTTCTCATGGAACATTCATTGCGTCTTTAGATAGTATTATTGTACCTAACAATTGACAGGTTGTCAGGAACGATCCAAAGTGAAAAATGGCGATGCACGAGAAGTTATGGGCTCTTGAGAAGAACCACACTTGGAAACTGATAAAACTGCTAGCGAGGAAGAGAAAAGTCGGATGCAAGTGGATCTTTAATGTGAAGCAGAACCCAGATGGACAGGTTGAGCGCTACAAGGCTCGAATGGTGGAAAAAGGATACAGTCAGGCATACGTCATTGACTACGATGAGACTTTTGCACCAGTGGCGAAGATGAGCACCGTCAGGACCCTGATTTTTTGGGCAGCGAATGGTGGATGGAAGCTACACCGACTGGATGTAAAAAATTCATTTCTTCATGGGGATCTAGTGAAGGAGGTGTACATGGAGATACCACCAGGATTATGCACTGATAAAATAGTGAACAAGGTCTGCAGGTTGAAGAAGTCCCTCTATGGACTGAAGCAGTCTCCTCGAGCGTGATTTGACAGATTTAGGAGGGCGATGATAGGGATGGGATATCGGCAGATCAACGCTGATCACACTGTATTTTTTCGTCGGAGTGGAGGCCACATTACTGTAACCCCCTGATTTTTCAGAAATTTTTAATTTGGATTTTTCACAATTTTCTGTAATTTTTTAAAATTTTCAAGAATTTATTTTAGATTCAAATATAATTAAAAATATCCCAAACTTTTATTTTATGTTCTAAATAATAAAATATATTTTCTAGAAGTTTTTGGGAATTTTCTGAGTATTTTTAGTATTTATTAGGAGTTATTTAGGCTAATAACTAATTTTTAGGACTTGTAGAATTTATGGTGCAAGCTCAGGAATATAAAATGGACCCACGTTATTTTCTAAGGTTTATAATATTATTATATATTTTCTGGAATTATTTCAGAATTTGTGGAATAATGTTAGTATTTATTTTTAGTTTTATGGCAAAACTAATTTTTAGAGCTTCTCCTAATTATAGTAGGAAATCTATGAATATAAAATTATCCCAAATATTTTTCTAAGGTTTTTTTGGTTCAAAATATATTTTCTGTAATTTTTCCAGATTTTTATGATTATTTTTAATGTTTATTTTGAGTTATTTAGATTTAAAACGACTTAAATAATATTTTGATAAAGGCAAATCAAAAATAAATAATATAAATAAAACCATTCAATCAGATTCTGACACATGTCAGCCTATAGATATCCATTCAGCCGCAGGTACATCTATATATATATATATATATATATATATATATATAATATAATAACCCTAATTATCTCATTATTTTAGAGAGAGAGAGATTTGGGAGAATTGCCATCTAGGGTTCCTTCATCTTCCAGAAGCCATTGCGCATAGCTCCGGACTCCAAACGAGGTCTAGTTTCTTGCGTTAGAACGATATTGAGGTTAGCTTCCTGATTATATAATTTGTTTTACAAAATTATTAGTATTAAATTCTGGAAAATTCGTAGAGCACAGCATGTCCAAAAATAGACGTGTTTCGATGTTTTCGCAATTTCGGGAGAACCCGGAATCAGAATCATGAACCGTTTAAAGTTTCGGAAATCTAATGTCGAGATCATCGACATATATTTTTTCCAGAATTTAATTTGAAGTATTTACATACTGTTAATTCTGTAGAACTTCTAGGTTAGAATTTAACCATCGGTGCACAATACAAAATTTGTATGTGCCATAATTCCCAAACGAATTTGAATTCGGACGAGCCATAAATTCTAGTATATTTTTGATGCTGAAATCTACAGGAAATCATACATGAAAGTCGAGTTTGTGGTGGTTGACTTTTTGGTCAACAGATCGCCTCGATTTGCGTGCCATGAGTCTCGAGTTGATAAAATTCAGTTTCTTTGGACAAAATTTAGGAATTAACATAAAAATCAAAATAATAAGATTAAAATAGGATTTTAGAGTAATTATTCCAGAATTAAATAAATTAAAAAAAATTATCTTTTGACGTGATAAATTTGTAATACATAGGCTATTTGGACTGTGACTTGGACTCTGATTCATACCAGCAACAGGACCCCAGGCAAGTGTACCTTGCCAAACTCTGCAGTATTGTTATATATTTTCCTTGCTTTATTATATTGCTGTGCATGCTTAACCTAGGGCCGTGTGACGTACTTAGCGTCCGATTATAGTCGGGTGCCAACACCGTACGCGGAGTTGTGTATTGTCATCTAGACATGGATATTTGTGACCCTCTTTATTCTCGTATTTGTCCTATCAAGTACACTATAACCCAGGACACTTGACACTATTCATGAGACAGAATCTTCCTGAGATATTCATGGTGATTCTGTGTAGGATACATGTTTTATGACATAGATATCATACTCATAGATATTAGATGACTTGCTGCATTAGATATGATCGTGCGTGACATGGACATGGTGCATCATGGATATGAGACGTGTGATTACATTGGGTAGGGAGAGACACACAGGCTACAGGCTGAGTTTATATATATATATAAAACATAGTAAACACATAGTAAACATATAGTAAAATACATAGTAAACACTGCTACCGGCTCCAAGACACAGAGCTTGTAGTGGTCTCAGCCTGAGTTTAGTGATGCTCTCAAATTGCATTTTCACATAGATGGTTATATAGTTTATCCTATTTATTTTATTTACTATTACACTGCATTTTGGCATGTCGATTTATGTACCTTGTTATGTCCCCTGAGGACCTGGATACCGGACTTTGTCCCCAGGACTAGCAGACGAGATCGACCCCGAGTTACACGGGACAGGAGCATTAGCAGAAGATGGAGCAGGAGCAGACACTGGAGCAGTACCAGATCCAGTAGACGATTGATCCCCGAGGGTATCATCTGGGTATAGGCTTTCCCCATACTCGGTATTTGCTGTGGTTATCTTTATTCTTGTATCTTGACAGATGTATCAGACTCATTATCGGGTTATTTTCCCGAGTTTATATCATATTGAGATTGATCTTGCTTTATGATTCTGATATTGTTGTATTCATTTTTGTGGATGAGATTAGTATATCTAGACCATTATTATTGTATTACAGCTTAAGTACGCCCCGATGGATCCATTAAATTGGGTTTGTCCATCGGTGTGTGCTGCTGGCCATTGCCACGTGTCTAGTCCCTCGATATTTTGGGACTGGGGCGTGACAATTACCATGCTTGCGGTGTATGTGGACGATATGATTATGACAGGAGATGATGAGCAGGAGATTGGGTGACTCAAGGAGAAGCTTGGTAAGGAGTTCAAGGTGAAGGACCTTGGCCTTCTTCGGTACTTCCTTGGGATTGAGATTGCTCGAGAAGCAGAGGAGATTATTCTTTCTCAGAGAAAGTATGCGCTGGACCTCCTCACAAAGACATGGATGTTGGGATAAAAACCTGCAACGACGTCGATCAATCAGAGGTTCAAGCTGGGTGCTGAGGCTGGAGAACCAGTTGACCGGGACAGATACCAGAGACTAGTGGACAAGTTGATCTATTTGAGCCACACACGTCATGATATCTGCTTTGTAGTGTGTGTGATGAGCCGCTTATACATGCATGACCCAAGAAAGGGTCATATGGACGCAGTGTACCAGATTCTGAGATACTTGAAGGGTGCCCCCAAAAAGGGATTGATATTCAGGAAGAATGATCACGTGAGCATCGAGGGCTACTGTGACTCTGACTGGGCTAGCTGTGCTGATGACAGGAGGTATACCTCGGGCTATTGAATATTTGTAGGAGACAAGTTGGTCTCTTGGAGGAGTAAGAAGCAGTCAGTGGTGACCAGATCGACAGCTGAAGCGGAGTACAGAGCTATAGCATTGGGAGTTGCGGAGCTGCTATGCCTGAAGAGTATGCTGGTGGAGCTAAAGCTGGAGCAAGGAGCCAAGATGAAGTTGTGGTGTGACAACCAATCAACCATCAGTATCGCCAATAATCCAGTGCAGCATGACAAGACCAAACACATCGAGATCGATAGGTTCTTCATAAATGAGAAGTTGGATAGTGGACTACTGGAGATAGGCCACATTCCAACCAAGGATCAGGTAGCAGACAGTCTAACCAAGGGACTTAGCTCTATAGATATGATTAGAGGATGTGACAAGATGGGCTTAGTGAATATCTTTCGCCCATCTTGAGAAGGACTGTTGCTATATTAGAATGTATTAGGAGATTTTATGTAAGATGGAGGGTTGTAAGGCTATATATATATATATACATATATATATATATATATATACATATATATATATATATATACATATATATATATATATATATATATTGCCAAGAGATTATAACATAATAAAATAGAACTCCAAAATATTCTACAGTTCCTAAAGAAGAGAAAAAGAAAAAAAATTGAGTTATACCCCACTTTATTTACCATAACTCAAGGTGCACCCACTGCTTTACCATAATGTACAACACCTCCCACTTCCGTCAAAAACTAACGGTCAACTCCCTTGACCGTTATGTTTTGACCGAAATACCCCTAGAAAATTACCATTATTACCAGCTCCCCTCTTCAGCCTTGGAAGAGGGATGGAATATTTCGGTCAAAAATTAACGGTCAACGAAGTTAACCATTAGTTTTTGACAAAAGTGAGGGATGTTGTACATTATGGTAAAGCAGTGGGGTATATCTTGAATTATGGTAAATAAAATGGAGTGCAACTCAAAATTTTCTCAAAAAAAAAACTTATGATTATGATATAGGAGAAATTATCATTCAACTTGAACAATGGCTGAAATATGAAACTGTAAGCAAGTACCTTTTGTAAATATGATCTAAGGATCAACTTTACTACCAATGCTAATCTACACCTTGAAATCCTTTCTCAGGAAACAAGGTCAATTAAGTTACTAAACCTTGACGATACAATAGCTGTAAGATGATTAATTACTCTAGAAAAAACACTATTCTTAATTTAAGGCTTCTTTTCAAAAAACAAAAAAACAAAACCTTTTCCTATGTTCACATTGATACCACATTTTTTTTTACGTGAATAACGAGTACTTCTTAAGTGATTGCACTTTACTATCATCTGTTAGTCTACCCACCAAACTTAACATTCACATGAAAAAAACGTGACTAATTTAGGACTGTTTTATCTTTAAAGAAAAACACGTAAACTGCACAATTAGCAATCAGATGGGATCAAAACGATAGAGTCGAAGTACTCACACACCTGTTCGCAACTTGTTACTGTTCCATATAGCTGCCAAAAAATCACAAGTGCATGGGTGAATTAACCTATGAATCTTCTTGATCGCCACATAATGTCAACTTCATCACTTAGCAAGCTCAACTCCAACTGCATCTCACAAGACAAAATTCCACACGCATTGCAGATTACAACTCTCTGTCTTTCCTGCCACAAGAAGCCAGGTTAAGTTTGGAATTCTGCTGCCTTTGCTGTCTGTTGCCTCTTAACTTGAGTAAGATGACTCCTATAGAAGTTTTCTATAGCAAATATGTTTGTAATGCAACCTAAGATTAGAGGTTTTGTCATATTTCTGCACTAGTGAAATATGCTGGGTTTTCACAAGAAGATTAGGAAATTAATCTTCACCATCCGAAACTTCTCCATAAAAATGAGACCATCTACGGCGCATAAGAAAGCTACATAAAAGAATTTATAAAGTTTTTATGGTTGGATGTCATCTCGTTGCCAATCCTCTATTTTGGTGGCTAATTCCTGGTCAAGGTAGCTACGAGCTTAAGAGAATTTATGGCACGGAACCTAGATGACCAGTTGCAAGAAAGACAGATGTATATTTTTGTCTCTCTGCAGTTTAATACAAAATAGACTGAAATAGTTCATCCTGATGCTTTCTATGCATCGGCCAACTGCAACTATTTTTAGCGGAACTTTAGATAATATATAAAGAACCTGAAAGATACAGAACCGCTGTCAACAAATTTCGCTTATTCGAGGTAGAGTTGGTGGTTTGATCCAATTTGGATGCTTGTGCTATTGAAAGACAAATGTGTTTGTCCCCAAATGCACTGAAAACTTCGTCCACGTTTGTCCTTTCCCCTAAGTTACAAGCTAGAACAGAACACTACAGACTCTACTACCAATATATAAACACATGTTTGTATACTAGAACCATTTCTAGTTGTAACTCTTGAAATCTATCTCTACTTCCCCATCCAACTCCAAGCTGAAATCATGAATGTGGCATTGGTGAAGAGCGAAATCAGTATTGCTGGCAGCAAGAGAATCATAGGCGTGGGTGGAGCTCCGTTGGATGTCAGTGATGGGGCCATCAAGTGCATCAAGAGGCGGCGGCGGGCGCCTAGCAAGATGCCGGCAGAGCAGTCTCCCTCGAGCAGCTCCATCAAAAGGAGTTCCAGGTTTCGCGGTGTTAGCAGGTAAACAATTAAGGATGTAAATATTGTAAAAGGATTTTCTTTTATTTTTTTTTATCCATTTACGCTCACCGGGAATATGGAATTATGTAATTGGAAACACAATTCCAACTTCACATGCATCTCTACACATAAACTCAATTCACTGTCATCTTAAACATGCATGCAACAAGTATCTATAGCTCATGAGCACAGACATATTATTATAAAGAATAATGTTATTAAACCCTCCAAAATGGCAGACATGACAAACACTAAAATTAAAATTAACATTAGAAAAAAATTGATGGTTAATTTTTGGGGTTAAAATTTGCCATATCAACTGCGATGTTAGATGTCACATAATGCTATTTAACATGCTACGTCAGCTGCCACATAAGGAGGGATGGTTTTGATGGATACATTTGGAGGAATTAATAACATTACTCTATTATAAAACTTGTCACTTCCTCTTAACATGGAGATCTAATTTGAAGTGTACATGAAACAAAGGGTTAACATGTATTTCATTCACGCAGACACCGATGGACTGGACGCTATGAAGCTCATCTTTGGGATAAAGGATCTTGGAACGTAACTCAAAGGAAGAAGGGGAAACAAGGTATAATCCGATCTCTAACAATAATAAGAACCAATCTCTGGTTGCAAAATTTAAACCAGAAACTGCAATGTCCTTTCTTTTATAGCCTAAATTGAAATATCTTAACCGATCATTACATTTCAAAATCCAAGGAACGGACTAATTGCTTACTGATCTACTTTTATAAATCCAACTTAAATTCCTATTTTATGACACAAAACTAGTTGTGACCAATATTGCTGCTGAGGAAACATCTAACCTTGAACTATTCCAAAATTGAAATGCAGTGTACCTTGGCGCACATGATGAGGAAGAGGCAGCAGCAAGAGCGTATGACCTAGCTGCTCTCAAGTATTGGGGACCTAGCACCTTCACCAACTTCCCTGTATGCCCACACTACAAGCATTCAACCTCTTATATGAGAATCAAGGAATTAGGCATGATGAATTTGACTTACTAGTGCCATTTCTGCAGGTAACTGACTATGAAGAGGATATACAAATAATGCAGACTGTGACCAGAGAAGAATACCTGGCCTCACTAAGGAGGTACGATAACATCATCTTCACTTTAACTGTGTCCTTCTTTAGGAATCCAGCCTTAACTTGTGGGATTTACCACTCACTGTGGTTGCAGGAAGAGTAGTGGCTTCTCAAGAGGGGTATCAAAATACAGAGGAGTTGCAAGGTTAGACGGCCATCATCACTACATTTTCGATCGATCTCAGGTTATTAAAGTAACGAACAATATTAATCGGATGACCTTGACAATATATGCAGGCATCATCACAATGGAAGATGGGAAGCAAGAATTGGAAGAGTTTTCGGAAACAAATATCTCTATCTTGGCACGTATAGTAAGTCTGCAATAACTTCAAGAACTAATGGCTAATTACTTCCCTGAGGCAACCATCTTAACCTCAAGGGTGGTTTTTCAGGCACTCAAGAAGAGGCTGCCCATGCCTATGACATTGCAGCTATAGAATACCGAGGGATCAACGCTGTCACCAACTTCAACTTGAGCACATACATCGGATGGCTAAGGCCAGATAGCATGAATTTGTTGAGCACCCACGGCGGCTCACAATCCACAAATGGCCAGCCTCAGACCATCCGGCCAACTATCAATGAAGACGATACGATCTTGCATCACAAACGTCCCTTCAGCGTGGATGAGTTGCTCCTGCCGTGCAAGCAGGAGTTCGTTCCGAACCAGACTTCGAGCACCAAGACATCACCATCTGCACTTGGCCTACTCCTGAAGTCCTCAATGTTTCAGAAACTAGTAGAGAAGAATGTTATTGCCCAACAGGAGGGGATTGATAGGGACCAGGAGACTCAGCTTAGGTGGCAGCGACACGGGGAAGATAAGGTACACTCTGGGATACTGTACGAAGAGATCGCAAATGGAATTTTTTTTGAGAGAAATAAGCCAAGTGTTGATGTACAGGAGAGAGCTTCATACTTAGGGGGAGATGAGCAAGGCTTCTGGAATGGTTTAGTTAGCATCCAGTAAGAGTGAGTGTATAAGTGAGCTTATATGACAAATGGAAACATGACTGAAGAATGAAGATTGATGTACTGTTTATTCTAGAATATCTATTTGTGCCCTTTAATCTCAAAATAAGATAAAGAAGGCAAAGTCTCTCTTTGGCACTGAGGATGATATGGTGAGGAGTGACTACCTATGTTACACTGATACGCGAAATTGGTGTTTGTATCGTGTCTGTATCCATATTCATGTTTGTATCCTACTTGCCTACCCAAAAATGCATGTCTCCCCTATCCAATTTTATCCTTATCCGTATTATTGGCGTGCAAATTTGGGTAACTTATAAGTCAAATAGTAAAATTGCTTGCAGACACTCACTCTGGAATCTTGCAAGAGAGTTCGCTGGATGTCCCGAAAGTATGCTGATCGACAATGATTTCGCCTAGTAGAACACACTATGTGCATGCTTCCCAATTCTGCAACGTCCAAAGTCCCTATGAGATCCTATTCACATTTGGGTCACACTGCCAATAATAATGCTGATCTAATGCTAGAGTGTGTATGTATGGACAATGAGTCTAAAATCTTTGCATGTAAAGAAAAAAAAACCTCTTTATCGACAAGGCCAACAGAACCTCGATGATACATTAGTGTAGTAGGTATTTACAGGATTACATGATTAATCAAGAAAAAGTCTACACTTATTCAAAGGCAAATGTTAATAGCACTACAAAAGTTACTAGAGGCAACACACTTTTGACAGTCTTGATCTCATATGAACTGTCAAAAATTTTGACAGTTCTATTCTTTCAGGAGTGCAAAAAATATGCACAAAACTATCAGAATTTTGGCAGTCCAAGAACTGTCAAAAGTGTGTTGTTTCTAGTAATTCTTGAAGTGTCCTTAAGATTTGCCATTTCAAATTGAGATACTTTACTTCTCTAATCTTAATCACTGAATATCCTAGCATCTTCATGTTCATACCTCTAATGAATGCTCAATGTGGGAATTATCCACGCTGCTAAGCTAGGAAGGATCATGCAATCCAGATTTATGACCACAGTAACCATCTATCTTCGACGGGGATGCAGCACAACACGGTTCTGACATGGCGGCATCAATATGGTACTGATTTTGGTGTGTACTGTTACTAAAAAGTACTTATAATATAAATAAATATTATTTTCCAGAGATTTATAAGAGAATAAATGAACAAAAACAAAATTTGTTACCGGCCTCCGGGGAAGTCGTGCACGAAGCACTGCCCTAAGAGTTGATCCGAGATCTATGTACAGATGTTTCTCGGAAGCTCCTAGTGGTAAAACTCCCTGACTAACGGGTTCTCTTCGTTGCACACAACTCGGAGAGAGAGACCGAACTTAGCTCTGCCCAGAGCAAGGATTCAGAGAACAGAATGGTTTGAGAGAAGAGAGATAGAGGTTTCACGTAGGAGAGTTTTCTGTAAAAAATGAAGGAGAAGGAGACCAAATAAATAGGCTGAAGCTGTTGCAAGGTTCAATGAATCTGGCCACAGACAGGGTACTTAATGGCTCATAAACAGGCCATTAATGAGCAAATAAAACGTGGAAAAAGGCTGTCAAAAGAGCTGTTGTAAGGTTCAATGAATCTGGACATGAGCCTCAACGTTCAAATTTGAAAGAGCCAAATGGGTTCTAAAAATAAAGAGCAGCAAAAAGATTTTTGGATCCCAGCCCGAACCCGAAGAGTAAATTGGATCGGCATTCGGCACCCGCAGGTGTGGACACGTACCCGCAACCGTTACGCATGCCGAACCGAGCCTAGCCGAGCCGGGCCGGGCGGCGGCGGCGGCGCACGCGTGTGGCCCAAGGGGTTCCCCACACAACATCTTTAAGAAAGCAATGAAGAGGAAATAATATATACATACAAGGAGGGGTTGGCCCATCCGATGTGGGACTAAAGGAAAGAAAGAAATTGAGCTTTTGCTCAAGCAAAGCTAACAATCCCCCCCCCCCCAAAAGGTCAAGTTCCGAAATAGAAGTGACAAAGAAATTAAAAGAAAGAGTTTCTGGGCAGGTATATACTATGCATAGATGAGATGGACTACAGTCTTGAATCTCACTTAGTGACTATTGTCTTTGTCTGAAGAAGTGCTTGATGGACTATTCCTTGAATCAGACTTCTTTCACCAGATTCAGAAAATAGCACACATAGTACGCTAGAGGTTCTGGGTCTAACGGGTGGCGCTTTTGGTTGGCCATACGCACTAATCTAATTCATGAGAGTTGTCTAGGATCGCCCTGTCCCATAGTCGCGGCCTTCACGACCTCTCATATAAGTAAGTCCTTAAGGGTTGGTGATAGGTTTCAACCCCGCATATCAGCTTGGACCTATTAAGGGTTTTTTAAAACTCATCCTAACCATATCACTCAAGAACACTGTCACCATAGGGATGGGGAATCATTGTACGCATGTACAGCCACTTGGGCATTTTAGAGTGAGATTTTAATCTCAGGTCAGTGTTCCATAAAAGTCACCTAAGTCCAGCTTGTTCCTACCCATTGAATCGGCTTCTTGGGATCTCCAGTCAGACTCAGTTGGGTTGCCACTGCTGGTGACTTTACTTATGGGCTTAACCCCATCCCCCTCGATGATTCTAGGATCAAAGTCCTAGACAGACCCTTCGTCAAGTGGTCTGCAAGATTCTTTTCTGACTTTATATAGTCAAGAACCACATATTTGCCCAATAGGCTCTTTATAGACTTGAAGCGCAGCTGCAGGTGCCTGTTCATCTTAGCATTCACAGAATCATGCTTTAGTAGTTCCATAACAGATTTATTATCACAGTTTATAGAAATTGCAGGAACAGGATTAATAGAAACAGGTATATGCATAATAAGGTTTCTTAGCCATTCGGCTTCTGTACATGTAGTGTCCAAGGCTATCATTTCAGAGTCCATTATACTCCTAGCTATGATAGTTTATTTACATGAGCCCCAGGAAATTGCAGCTCCTCCTAGAGTGAAAAATATATACAGTAGTACATTTTACATCATGTAAGTCAGTTACCCAGTTTGCATCTGAATAACCTTCTATGATATCAGGGTGTCTATTATAGTGCAACATATAATCTAGAGTACCCCTAAGATATCTAAATACTCTTTCTAATGCTATCCAGTGTAACTGATTTGGGTTACTAGTATATCTACTTAGTCTCCCAACAGCAAATAAAATATCAGGTCTGGTCCTATTTGATATATACATGAGAGAACCTATCATCTGAGAATATCTGTGTTATTCTATAGGAGAACCCTCATTCTTCTTTAGAACAACACTACTGTCATAAGGAGTAAGGTCAGGTTTTTTATCAAAAAATTTAAATTTTCTTAGCATTTTCTCGATAGAGTGTGCTAAGGATAGAGTATAGCCCTCCTTGTATTTGGACAGTTGCATGCCTAGAATCAAGTTGGCTTCACCTAGATCTTTCATATCAAACTGGCTGGATAAATAGTCCTTGGTATTAGTAATCAATTCTAGTAATGATCCAAAAATAAGGATGACATCTACATACAAACATAGGATGACACAACTTTCATCTAAAATTTTTGAGTATATACATTTGTCATACTCATTTGACACGAAACCATATTCTGAGATGATTATGTCAAATTTATTGTGCCATTATTTGGGAGCTTGCTTTAGGCCATAAAAAGATTTAACTAATCTGCAAACTTTCTTTTCTTGACCTTTTGTAATAAAACCTTCAGGTTGCTCCATGTAGATTTCTTCCTCTAGGTCCCCATTTAGAAATGTTGTCTTTACATCCATTTGATGGATTGACATATTATGAATGGATGCTAAGGCTAGAAGGGTTCTAATAGAGGTGATCCTAGCTACAGGAGAGTATGTATCAAAATAATCAAGTCCTTTTTTCTGGTTAAAATCTTTGGCTACTAATCTAGCCTTGTATTTCTCTATGGTACCATCGTCTATAAGTTTCTTTTTGAATATCTACTTATAACCTATGGGTTTACTACCTAAAGGTAGGTCTGCTAGAAACCAAGTATTGTTCTCCATGATGGAGTTATACTCACTGTTAATGGCTTCTTTCCAGAATGGGGCATCAAGAGAAGATATTGCTTCTTCATAAGTTGAGGGATCACACTCTATCAAAAAAGTGAAAAAACCTTCTCCTAAGTTCTTTTCAATTCTTTCTCTTTTACTCCTTCTAGGTTTTATATTTTGTTCGGATTGTGAACTAGATATTTGAACATGAGAGATGGTGGACGGTGTAAGAGAGAGATTGGAGGGAGAGAAAAAAATTATATCTTTAAAGGGATATATATTCTCAAAGTAAACTGCATCTCTTGCTTCTATAATAGTATTGTTAAAGATTTTATTTACTTCTGAGTGAGTAACAAGAAATCTATTGGCATTGCTATCTAGGGCATATCCTATGAATACAGCATCTACAGTCTTAGGTCCAATCTTCCTCTTTTTAGGTTCAGGAATTTCTACTTTAGCCAGACATTCCCAAACTTTGAGATAATGGATCCTAGGAGCTCTACATTTCCATAATTCGTAGGGAGTCTTATTATTAGACTTACTAGAAATTCTATTAAGGATGTAACAGGCCGATAATAATGCTTCTTCCCACAAATTATCGGGAGCACCTGAGCTGAGGAGCATGGCATTCACCATGTCTAACAGGGTACGATTCTTCCTTTCAGCAACTCCGTTGGACTGTGGTGAATATAGAGCAGTTACCTCATGGATTATTCCGTGTTCTTCACGGAAATTAGTCATATTATTTGATGTATACTCTCCACCACGATCTGATCTAAGGATCTTAATCTTTCTCTCTAACTGGTTCTCAGCTTCAAATTTATAGACCTTAAATCTGTCTAGAACTTTATCTTTGGTTTTGAGAAGATATGTATAACAATACTTTGAATGATCATCTATAAAGGTAACAAAGTATTTTCTTCCACCTCGGGTCAATACCCTATTTGAGTCACACACATCACTATGAACTAGCTCTGGAAGGTCAGAGTTCCTTTCTACAAATTTGAAAGGTAGTCTAGTATGTTTGGCTTGAACACAGATATCACACTTATGTTTATCATCTATTGGAGTCTTAGAAATAAGATCTAAGTTCATCATCCTTCTTAGGGAACCTAGATTCACATGACCTAATCTACTGTGCCATACATTTGAGGATTCTACATTTGAAACAACAAAGGAATGATCTAAAATTTTATTCATGGTACTCAAAATAAAAAGACCATCTGTTACAAATCCTTTTTCAATAAAGGAGTCATTCTTAGAAAATACTACTTTATTTGCTTCCATAACAATCTTGTACCCTGAAGCTACAAGGAAAGATCCACTAACTAAATTTCTTCTGATAGACGGCACATGTAACACATCATGAAGAGTCATAATTTTTTCTAAAGTCATCTTTAGATCTATTCTTCCTCTTCCTATAATTTGTGCTGCTGAGCCATCTCCTAGAGTTACACCTCTTCCACCTGATTCCTGATAGTTTGAAAAACAGGAGCGATCAAAGGAAACATGAACATTAGCTCCAGAATCCAACCACTAATCATCAGAATGATAGAAAATATTGACTAAGGGTTGATAGCTTACAGACCTGAAGGAACTAGAAGAGCCGTTGAGAAGCATGTTTGCTTCTGGTTTGGCAGGACGTTTCCCTTTGTAAGAAGTCTGGACAGCTTCCTTCTTCCTATGGAAACAGTTGGTGGCTATATGGTTTGTTTTACCACACACAAAAAAAAAATTTCTTCTGATTTTGAGTCTGACCAAAGTTTTTTGGTTTATAGTGGTGATGGTTTTGGTGATGAGGCTGAGGGTTATGCTTCTTCTTGAAGAGGTTCCTTTTGGGTTTGTGGTGATGATTAGGCTTGGGTTTGCCATGGGATTCTACAAGATTTACCTTAGCTTTAGACTCAGACTTAGGGTTAGACCTTAGCCTAATTTGTTCTTATGTTCTAATTTTCTTTAGGACTTGAGCAAAGGTAAGGTCACCCTGGGTATGAATGAGATCTTTCTTGACATCAGACCAAGAAGGAGGGAGCTTGTCTACCAAACAGGCTATTTTATACTAAGTAGAAAAGAAAGTACCTTTGGCTTGAATATGCCTAAGATATTCTTGGAATTCATGTATTTGATCATTCATGGGTTTATTATCTACCATAAAATATCTGTTGAATGAGGAGGAATTGAACTTTCAATTCCAGCATCATCACAGCTATATTCATCTTCCAAAGTTCCTAAAGTTCTTTTGCACTCTTATATTCAAAAAATATGTCATATAATGATTCAGACAAAGCGCTTAGAATTACGTGGAAGCAGTGGTAGTCTATTTCCTTAGGTGTTTTGGGTTTAGAGGAGCTGGTGGATTTGGACACTCCTATGTCAGACTCGGTGTCATCAGAATCATTTGTGTTGGGTGTTGAACCATCAATGGCTGAGATCAGCCCTAAATTTGTGAGCCAAAACTTCATTTGACTTTGTCATCTCTTAAAATAGGTCCCCTCGTCAGTCTAAACAGTGGTTATCCTATCCCTACTACAATCGAGCGAACGCCCGCTTACTCTCCTTTTCACAGTTGCTTCTTTTCCTCAATCAATAATCTCTGTTTTGCCCGCTTCAAACTGCTTATACAGCGGAAAGTGGGACTCCCGTTAGTTTGACTTGCTTCTTCTGCGGTTGAGTCGTTTACTTCTTCTGCATGGTTATATCACTAAAGGTAAGCAAAAGTTGCTTGAACTTAGCAGGTTTAGCAGTGAAAGTCTCATCCTTGCCAGTCATGATTGCTATTGAGAAAAACTGAAACTGAAAGATATGTAATTTATCTTTAGTCTATCAAGTGGAGATTAACTTGGGTTAGCTGTAAGGGCCGGTTCCCAGCTAGCGGTGGTCCGAAGACACTTAAATACCGTTTCGCTTAGGGCTATTTACACCCAGTTGACAGAAGGACCCTTTCGGCTTATTCCCAAATTTATCTTTACTTTTAGAATTAAGACTCAAAGTAATTTGCAGTTTTACTTTAACTATTTATTTACTTGTAGAAAATAATTTCTATTGTTCTAAGATGCAGTAGAAATATATTCAAACACTATTTTCACAAGGCAAGGTATTTAAACAACTTGATATGTAAGAAATTGTTCAATTATAATTGAAAATTAAAAAATGATGCAAGTTATTTCAGAATCTTATTCAAATAAAAAGTACTAAAGTTATTTAATTATTTCCTAGTCACAAAAATTGTCTTTAAACAACTATGAACAATATAGTTGCAAACAAACAGATTAAGCAACTAAGCTACAGCAGAAATAATTTTATTGGTAGAAATAATTTTATTGCAAACAAGCAGAATAAGCAACTATGAACTTGTTATTCTATTATTATCGTAGAAATAATTTTATTGCTACAGTAAAAATACTTCTATTGCTAGAAAAAAAAATTATTGCAAACAACAAGGATAAGTAATTATGAATTAGTTATTCTACGATTAACAATAATTTTTCGTAATAGGAAATCAGATCAACTCTTAGATTGTTACTAAAAAGTACTTATAATATAAATAAATATTATTTTTCAGAGATTTATAAGAGAATAAATGAACAAAAATAAAATTTGTTATGGGCCTCCGGGGAAGTCGTGCACGAAGCACTGCCCTAAGAGTTGATCCGAGGTCTATGTGCAGACGTTTCTCGGAAGCTCCTAGTGGTAAAATCCCCTGACTACCGGGTTCTCTTCGTTGCACACAACTCGGAGAGAGAGACTGAACTTAGCTCTTCCCAGAGCAAGGACTCAGAGAACAGAATGGTTTGAGAGAAGAGAGATAGAGGTTTCACGTAGGAGAGTTTTCTGTAAAAAAATGAAGGAGAAGGAGATCAAATAAATAGGCTGAAGCTGTTGCAAGCTTCAATGAATCTGGCCACAGAAAGGGTACTTAATGGCTCATAAAGAGGCCATTAAGGAGCAAATAAAACATGGGAAAAGGCTGTCAAAAGAGCTGTTGTAAGGTTCAATGAATCTGGATCGGCATTCGGCGCCAAATGGGTTCAAAAAATAAAGAGCAGCAAAAAGATTTTTGGATCCCAGCCCGAACCCGAAGAGTAAATTGGATCGGCATTCGGCGCCCGCAGGTGTGGGCACGTACCCGCACCCGTTATGCGTGCCGAGCCGAGCCGAGCCTGGCCGGGCGGCGATGGCCCGCGCGTGTGGCCCAAGGGGTTCCCCACACAACATCTTTAAGAAAGCAATGAAGAGGAAATAATATATACACACAATGAGGGGTTGGCCCATCCGATGTAGGACTAAAGGAAAGAAGAAAATTGAGCTTTTGCTCAAGCAAAGCTTACATGTACTAGTGTATATTTTGCAGTGTTAGTACCCGCATTCGATACATGTACAACACGACGCAACACGGAGATAGAGACACCAATTTCGGAGTGATTGTACTTCCTAGGTTACCATAAAATGTGTTCAACCATTTGCTAGTTGCTTTCAGCATATTTCGTTTTGAAATGCTAAATGTGGCTTTCTGAAATTTCAAACCCAAGCCAATAGAAATTACTCTAGTTGCACACTTTTGATTGTGTATGCCATGACAAAAAGAATGATATTCCGTATTTAACTTTTTTTTATTGGTTAAGAAATCCATACCAAAATAATAACATTTTATGGGAATCATAGGGACCCTGGTCAATTTTTGAGAAATTGTAGGGACTTTGAAATAAAAATCTAATGATAATATATAAATTTTTCAGAAGTAAAACTTTAAAAGCCCCCCTCCACCCCCCCTTTCTCTCTTCCGCGACCAGCAGCAACCTGCCAGCAGCCCCCCCTCCGCGCCGGCCAGCTCCCTTCCCTCTTCTTCTTCTTCTTCTTCTTCTGTGAGTTATAACTTTGTTCTGTCTGTATGCAACTACGATTACAAGGAAGAACGAAAAATTTAATTTTCTGATTATCGTTTTTTGTAGCAGCAAGTTGTAATTAGAATATTAATTATATAGTCGCTAGTTGGATCAAGATATATCAGTGAGAAAACTTTTGTGTGAACTCCTGATCTCGACTACAACTGTCGGTTCTTCTCCCTCCTTCTCGTCAGGTATGTGACCTCGGGTCGAAGCCGTGCACGGGACATGAGTAGCGGCTCTCAGGGACACCGCTGCCGCTAAAGGAGGAACAATAGACGTGGAGATGACGGCGATCAAATGTGAAGACGATCTAGATCTGCCACTGTCTTGTTGATGGAAGAGGACAAGAAGAAGACGATGTAGACGATCTATGATAAGCTGACGGCCCAAGAGATGAAGGCTTTGGTGGATGATCTCTTCTCCAGGGGCACACCGAGACTAACTCCCGTGTTGCATGCACACGCAAATATGGATTATTCACCATAAAAAATGGAAAAGTTAGAGAAACGGAAGATAAAGTTGGAGGGTACTTTTAACTACTTGAAGTGGTCGCGTCAGGCGATGCGGACTCTGAAGGCAAGAGGCTTGGTGGGCTATGTGAATGGCCAAACCAAGGCACCTGAAGATCACTCATCATGAGAGTTTGCTGTGTGGAAAATCGTCAATAATGTTGTTGCTGGATGGTTGGCAGCCTCATTGACCGACCAAGTGTCAGATAACGTGAAAGCAATGAAGGGTGCTGGTGACATTTGGATAACGCTGAGAGATATGTACTCAAGGTCGGACAACCCTATGAGGGTCTTCCAACTACAAGATGAACTTGATAAGATGTTCCAAGAAGATCACACCATCTTAGAGTATTCGGCCCTGATGAAGTAGTATTGGTCAGATCTCGACCACTATGATCCCATTGACGTGGAGGATGAGCAAGTGGAACCGGTATTTATGAAATATTATAAGAAGTAGTGCATGGAGTATGTTTCGTGACAGCGGATGATGAAGTTCATGAAGGGGCTCAACTCAGTATTCGAGCAGAGGAGGAATATCCTACTTGCACAACATGGACTACTATCACTAGAGGAGGCCATAGCTGTTATGGCACAAGAAGAGGCACGACTGAAGCTAATGCCTAGTACCACTAGCTCTTCGGGAAAAAAACTATGTCACGTCCCAGTCCCAAAATACTGAGGGACTAGTAACGTGGCAATGTCCAACAGCACACTCTAATGGACAATCCAATTTAATGGACCCATCAAGGTTTACTTAAGCTGTAAAACATCAATAAAAGTCTACTAAACATGTTTAATCTCATCCATGGAATATAAATATGATCAATATCAGCATAATAAAATTTAAACCAATATCAAGTCTCAATAAAGTATATCGGGGAACAACCCGATGATAAGTCTGATACAATAGTTCATTAGACAATAAATAAAGGAGTCTAATAACAGCAAAGGCTGAGTATAGATAAACAGATACTCAGGAAAAAGACTCAGCGATCACCTCGTCCTCAGATATTAGTTCAACTCCAAGTCTGCTCCTACTTCTGCTCATGTCCCGTACCTCGGGATAGATCTCCTCTGTTATACCTGGGGACATAATCCGGATCTAGGTCCTCAGGGGACATAGCAAGGTACAAGAATAACTCAAGCCAAAATAAATATAGTACAATAATAAATGAATCAATAGGGTAAACTATGTAACCAGCTATGTGATATGCAAGTGAGAGCATCACTAGTACTCAGGCTGAGACCACTACAAGCTCTGTGTCGGGGAGCCAGTAGCAGTAATATCACGTAATGTGCCTAGCTCTGATATAGAGTCTACGGCCTCACAATAATATATATATATATATATATATATATATATATATATATATATATATATATATATATATATATATATATAGCCTGTAGCCTATGTGTCTTTTCCCACCCAATGTAATCACACGTATCATGTCCACGACGCCTCATGTCCATGTCACGCAAGATCATATCTAATGCAGCAAGTCATATGTTAGCTATGGATATATATAAAGTCTATGTCACAAATCCTGTAGCATATACAGAATCACCATGACTGACTCAGGAAGATTCTGTCTCATGAATAGTGTCAGGTGTCCTGTGGTATGACGTACTTGATAATGCAAGCACGCAATGTATAGGGTCTCGATATCCATCTCTAGGTGACGTTACACAACTCCACGTATGGTGTTGACACCCGAATATTATTCGGACATTAAGTAATGTCACACGGTCCTAGGTTGAACATTTATATCATAGAAATAGATCAAGAGAATAATATGAAATAAATTACTGCAAGTGTGACAAGGTACACTTGCTTGGGATTTGATTTTCTACTGTTACTCCGATATCCGAGTGATCTTCAATTACTCCTCCGATTGCTGAAATAAATATTACCATCATATTCAGAAGATATGAAATAGCTAGAATTGCCTGTCCATAAGTCCAATTTGGACACAAGGGCAAAATTGACAGTTTCTGATCAAAGTATGGTCCATTTGTGGCCCCAATTCGCACCGAAAAATGTGCCAGAGATAAGGTTCTCCAAATTCATCAAACTTAGTGTCTATAAATCCAGAATGATGATATGAACCCAACAGAATATCCAGAACTGGATTCCGATGAGCCGATCACAAAATCGCCCGTCAAGTGGAGCCGTGGGGCCCACGATACAGGATTTGTCAACGTTCTCAGAATCAAACCAAACTTGGGTCACAGAACCAGCGTTTTGCTACGAGTCCGATGGCGCAAGTTTTGTTTCGAAACGACGAGCGTACACGAAGTCACAACGAGTTTCAGAACAGGGCCAATACGGGGCGTTGTCGACGGATACGCGTTGATTTCGGTATACACGCACATTCAAATCAACTTTTGCAAAATTCCACACGTCCGTATTGATAGTGCGCACCTTTCGATAAAGTTCGCACACGACCAAGTCGCCTCATTTAGCGGGGCGCACCCAGTTCCTAGAAAAATAGGATTTTAAATACCAAGCTTTTTAGTCAATTTCACCCACAAATTAATTATAAACTACAACACCATAAATTAAACTAAAATAGGGTTTTAAAACTCGGTTACGTGGTCTAAATAACTGTTCAAGTAAAATTTAGAATTATTACACAAGTTGGTCGTAAAAGGCCGTGAACTTATGAGTTCGGGCCAATTTTTGAATTTTCAGAAATAGGGATTTATTTTTCTGATTTTGCGTTGCATTTTGCGTCGCATTTTACGACCGACACAGGACGCGATACCCCGAAATATTTGCACGAGTTTCCAGAGGGTCATGCGGTCTACGCTTACGATTCGACAGAACGGAAAATGGATCGATGTACAGAGAGAAACGCAAGTTAGAAGGGAGATACCTCGCGGATGTTGTTGACGCAATAGGAGGCGGCGCGACGGGGCACGACGGCTGCTGCGGCGGTTGCTGCGGGGCACGGCGGCTGTTGGGGTCGTGGGGGGTCGTCGTCGACGGTCGGGGAAGTTGCCAGAGAAGTCGCCTGAGGTCGTGGTGGTGTGCGGGGGCGGTGACTGGAGCGATGGCGGCGGCGGTGGTTCTAGTGCTGATGGCGGCTTCGTGATGGAGGTGGTGGTGGGCTTTATAGGAGGAGAGCCGAGCGGGGGAGGGGAGATCGGGTGGCAGCGGTTACAGGAAGGTGGTGAACGGCCGCGGGGAGGGGAGTAACGGTCGACGGTTACGAATATATTATTATTATTATTATTATTATTATTATTATTATTATTATTAACCTTATATTTATTAACATATATTCGAATATATAAATGAGAAAAATCCAAAAATAATATTTGCACACCAAATAAATCCTAGAAATTTACTTTGTAAGGCTCTAATAAAATACCACACTCAAAATAATTTTTATGTAATATTATATAATTAATAATTAATTATTTATCTAGTTATATAAATTAAATAATTATACTATCTAATTAACTAAGTAATTAACTAAATGGTTATCCACAAAATAGGTAATTAGTAAATAATATGCACATCTATAAAAAAATTAAGAAAAAAATGTCTAACTTGGCACGAAGATTTTTGGGGTGCTAATTGTAGGAAGTTGGGATAAAAAATAACCACAAATAAATTATATATATATTATCTAAATTTTTAACACATAATCTATGGTCGTTACACTAAGATCATACTAATGCCAAGGGGTCGAATTTCTATGCCACGAAAAGATCCTTCAGGTAGTGTCTCCTGGGTAGGCTACTTCCTATGAAGGGCGATATAGATTTTGGGGCTATCCTACATTATTAATGTCCAAACCATGGTGGAGTGTCCTGATAAAATTATTAGATTTTAATTGATTTAAAAAATACTCTAAACAAATACAAGAAATACAAAATACCTATTTTTGGGTAAGGGAGTTTACATATTTCATATATAGGTCAGTATGACACTAGTTCGGACACCGATTTACATTCATTGCTCTGGACCTCAGGCGAGTATATTCTCTGATAGTTTTCTTTATTTAATATTTATTATGATTCATATTTTATAGTATTGCTTTACCTGATTCCTGACACGCTGGATAAACGAATTGATATTATATGGATTCATTGTCTTGAGATACATAGTTTCAGGCCTATTGACTTTTCTGGCCTAACGTATTACTGGACTAATGTATCGACTGGACTAATATATTTTTGGGCCTAATGATCTATTCTGGATTATTGAGATTATTCATGTCAGGACCTGGATCCATGAGTGTAGTGTCCCGCTCCGCGTAGGCACTATGTACAAGTGATATCGCTTTGCTTGCTCGAGCGAAAGTCTTCTCGGAGAGTTCCCGACCGAACCACAAGACGATTGATCAATGTGAGTGGACAGAACTGCATTCTCTGACTCTTGCACTCCTTAATAATGAATCTGAGTTTTTTAATGCTTGTCTGCTTAAGAAGATAAGTTTCATAAGAAGAATGATAGAACCTGACTCAGCATGCTTAATAAGATAACTCGTATAGCTTGTCATTGAAACGAACCTGCTTGCTTAACTAGAGAATTTGTATGCTTGTCTGAAAAGAGATAGAACTTTGCCATGCTAAGTCAAGAGTATAAAAAATATTGCATGCTTACACAGACACAGCTATCGAACGAACCCTTGCTATGCTAAAAAGATAAGTAAAGGAATCGCTTGAATAAGTCCCTTTGTAATATGCTAATAAAGAGATAGATATCGCATGCTAGTCATGAAATCAAATTCGTGCTTGCCATTATATATTTCGCTTGTCTGTTTTGCTATATCGAACTGTTAAAAGTCCTTGATTCGTATAAGCATAAACTAATAGTGCGCCCTGATATTCTGTTCCTACGGGATCTAGGGGGTGTGCTATTAGATATGTGAAAAGATGTATTTTGCTTGCATGAATGAAAGAGAAGAGTCTAGTAGTCCGCCTTGACGTTCCGGTCCTACGGGATCTAGGGGGTGTGGCTATTAGATTGTTAAATACTTGTTCATGTTTGGTGCATCCTAATAGTTTATTTGATAGAATGTTTCTTGTCATTCATTGGTCTCGGACAACTTGTGCACAAGGTAACAGTCTCTCGAACGATTCCTGGGCACTGGGAATCGGTCGGTCCGGAAGGGATTGTGAAAGCACCCTGATATTCCGGTCCTACGGGATCTAGGGGGTGTTGTTGTCCATCAATGGGGTAACTTATGGGCCATCATATAGTTAGGACGCATGCTAGGCTAGCCTCCTTGCATACCTAACTGTTTGATGCAGAGACGGACAGGGAAAGAGAGTCATATGTTTATATATGCAAATGTTGCTAACTTGTATATCTGCTGCAGGGATAACCGGTCGACAAGGGGTAAGAAACATAAAGCGTTTATATATATAGCCTTCTTGTTCATGAATATGTGCATCTTAGATCTTATCTGATAGTGCTTCATGCATTCGCATCGGTCAGACAATGGCTATTAGTGCAGAGCTGAACCTTGATCCCGGCTGCTAATATGATAGTAAAGAGCAACCATTGTCACAGCTGCTAATAGCATCAGAATATGAGTCATTGGTTAGCTGGATTATCGCTACCGATCCTGAGTATCTCGAGGACTGAAATCATATAGCTAGTTCTTCTTGTGTGCTTGAAAGTATGATAGTCCACTAAATGCTTGTTTATTTTGAAATAAACAGTCCACTAGAGAACTGTAAACTCCCTCGACCAGATTTCAGCATTAGATAATGAAATTAGGATTATTTTTAACAAATTAGGATTTATTACAGTATTTTAAATTATTAAGCAATATTCTATATTGCTTAGTGCACCTGACCATCACATCAATATTTAGAGCATTACACTAACTGTTACCCCCAAACAAAGTTCACATACCTCTCCTAGACATGCCAGTCTACTATTCTAAACTTTGTACAACTCACAAATACGCTGGCATGAGTCTCGTTTTAGTCGCACAAATATCGTTACAAACGTCCGTATTAATTTTCAATTAAATTCCAAATCTGTACCCTTGTCCGTTCCAATCGAAATTAGAGGCCCAACAGGAACTTATTTTGTCCAAACTAAATTATGTTATTATTCTATATTGAGTATACTACGTCTAGTATACTTGCACTACACTAAATTCTAGCCCTGCATATTTGTAAATAATTAGAAAACACCGTGCGCATTAATTTCTAATAAATTAATACGGTGACCAGTATCGTCCAAAACTAGGCCCAGCCCCTACCCAGACTCACCCCCACACCCTCAAGACCCTCACTGAACACCCCCCCTCAATTATGTGCATTACGTCGCCCTCAGGAATGAGGTGTTTTT
>JAYESA010000009.1:4228307-4348170 GCA_036927795.1 Iris macrosiphon
ATATATATTATTATACTATGTATATCCTATACTATAAGTACGTATGCCTACTACATAATTATTAAAATTATTAAATTCACGAACTCATGTACGTTTTAAACAGAGTGCATCTACGACGCAGTTAGTGATTCCAGGTCACAGGACCATTCAGACACAACCGCGGGAACAGTTTTTGGCACGCCCAGCTTGAGGACGTAGGCAAGTATACCTTGCCAAAGTTTTACTGATTAAATATTAAACTGTTTTATGTTATTTTTATTGAACTTACATATAACTGTGTGTGTCCGAGACTGACTCGGGTACAATTAACGAATACGTCGACATGTAGTATAATTGGCTTAGACTCTAGCAGACTCCCCTACAGTTGCGAAGGTATTCTGATATCCTCCTAGACCCTGACACTTGTACATGCAACATGATTGCAAGTCATATTGGGATGCGAGTTTGCGTACTCGATTAGCTACCGGTGCGTGTGACGTGCATCACGGTTTAGCACGTAATCAGGACTACTTAGAAAAGTTATGACTTGGCATATAGCTACGTGGTATGCACGTTGTGGATTCGACTTGTATATCCGTATTGGGCGGGGAAGACAACTAGTAGGCGTATGGGACACCCACCTTCTTTATTGCAGATACCGCACTCTTCGGAGTGATACGGACGTATATATACTTTGCAGATACCACGTTCCTTAGAGTGTTGGACGATATATATATATATATATATATATATATATATATATATATATATATATATATATATATATATATATATATATATATATATATATATACAGATACCTCATTCTTCGGAATAATGGACGTTGCAGATACCACACTCTAGAGGACGTTGGACGTTATGCCTACGCCTACCCATACGTACCAAGGTTGTCTTTACATTGCATTCACTTAGATGGTTAGCTTACCCTTTATTTATACAGTATTTATATGGCATATTTTTATGTATCTTGTTATGTCCCACTGAGGACCTGGTTCCCTTCCAGATCTAGACGAGGCGTACTATCCCACGGTGTACGGACCTGGACAGGAGACGAGGTTCGCATCCGAGGAGGAGTTAGAGGTGATGCCATCAGAGTCTCCCTGATCTTTAGTAGTCTCATCAGGTGGAGCTGGAGCCTCTTACCTAGATAGACGTTGCTCAAGTCTTATATTATTTCAGCACTTTTATCTTTATCTTTTGTAGTGGATTTGTTCCCACCAGATATATCTGATTTGTACTATGACATTTCAGACTCAGCACTCATATATTCCAGCACTTATTTCAGTACTCCTTAATATTTTGTGGATGAGATTAGACTTTACCTGTTATCTTCTAGTATTGAACTTGTTAGTATTTTAGGACAGCGTAGCACGTCTCTTTGGGTCTATTAAATTGGGTAATCCCTTAGTGACGTGTCAGCTGGCCAATGCCACGTGGCCTGGTCTCGCATATTTTGGGACTGGGGCGTGACAAGAACCTTGTCCCTAAGAGTTAGAATATGGTGCACAATACATGATGCGTACTACACGATATAACACTGTCCCGATTGTATGCTTATTTTTTGAATATGCAAAACTGTTTCCAAGCTATGTTTTCAAAAGATGTAATCTGACTATAATCCTGAGCTGCATAAAATGAACTTAGGTAAAAGTAGCAAGATCACTAGTAGTGTAATATTTTGCCACATGCTTACTTAGTGTGGGTTTCAGGGGGGTGTAGCTTATGTTCAGTTATTTTATACTCACCGGTACTTATAAAAGTGCTGACCTACCAATAGTTTGCTTGTTCTCAGGTGCTGGATCATCCGAGGAAGCGATAGGCGTGCCTCATCCCAAGGAACCAAAAATCTGGAATCGATGCCTTGAACTGTATCGAGATTGCTTTGAGATGCTTTAGTAAAGAGGGACATAATATATGGAACGGTGTCATTGTAATCGAGAGATAGAGAGCTTGAGCGATCTGTAACCTCGGCCATGCGCCACTTGTAACACTTTTGATTATCAATAAAGAGCTTGTTTTCATATGCCATTGTGTTCTTTACTTTTCTGCAATATATGTGTCGCTGCTCTTGTCTTGAATAGCTTACTTGCCTTTGTTTAAAGCTTTGGCCTTGTGCAAGCGCAGCTTAGGCTTGCATGGCATCACGCCCGTGCCAAAATGATCGGTTCCGTAGGTACCAAGCGAGAACGAACGGTGCCCTGTGGGACCGGGACATGACATAATGGTATCAGAGCAACTCGATTCTGTTGCCTTCGACTCAGAGATGTGCCCGATGTGTGATGCAATGAACGTTCCATACAATAAGTCCGTAAATATTCTCAAAGTTGTCGGCAAAAGTTTTCTGGATTTATTTTATTTCTTGAGATGTGATTTATGATTTCTGGTAGCTAGAGTTTTATTGAGTTTTGATTGCTAGAGTTTTGATTGGGGATGGTGAGGGATGAGGACTATCGCTGCTCTATATTTTGTGAGTTTCTCCTTGAGTTTCGAGTAAGAAACTCTTTGTTGGTAGATAAGTATGTAGTGCCCCGTTCCGCGTAGGCACTATGTACAAGTAATATCGCTTTGCTTGCTCGAGCAGAAGTCTTCTCGGAGAGTTCCCAGCCGAACCACAAGACGATTGATCAATGTGAGTAGGCAGAACTGCATTCTCTGATTCTTGCATGCCTTAATAATGAATCTGAGTTTTTGAATGCTTGTCTGCTTAAGAAGATAATTTTCATAAGAAGAATGGTAGAACCTGACTCAGCATGCTTAATAAGATAACTCGTATAGCTTGTCATCGAAATGAACCTGCTTGCTTAACTAGAGAATTTGTATGCTTGTCTGAAAAGAGATAGAACTTTGTCATGCTAAGTCAAGATTATAAGAAATATTGCATGCTTAGTTACACAGACACAGCTATCGAACGAACCATTGCTATGCTAAAAAGATAAGTAAAGGAATCGCTTGAATAAGTCCCTTTGTAATATGCTAATAAAGAGATAGATATTGCATGCTAGTCATGAAATCAAATTCGTGCTTGCCATTATATGTTTCGCTTGTCAGTTTTGTTATATCGAACTGTTATAAGTCCTTGATTCGTATAAGCATAGACTAATAGTGCGCCCTGATATTCCGGTCCTACGGGATCTAGGGGGTATGCTATTAGATATGTGAAAAGATGTGTTTTGCTTGCATGAATGAAAGAGAAGAGTCTAGTAGTCCGTCTTGATATTCTGGTCCTACGGGATCTAGGGGGTGTGGCTATTAGATTGTTAAATGCTTGTTCATGTTTGGTGCATCCTAATAGTTTATTTGATAGAATGTTGCTTGTCATGCATTGGTCTCGGACAACTTGCGCACAAGGTAATAGTCTCTCGAACGATTCCTGGGGCACTGGGAATCGGTCGGTCCGGAAGGGATTGTGAGAGCACCCTGATGTTCCGGTCCTACGGGATCTAGGGGGTATTATTGTCCATCAATGGGATAACTCATGGGCCATCATATAGTTAGGGCGCATGCTAGGCTAGCCTCCTTGCATACCTAACTGTTTGATGTAGAGACGGACAGGGAAAGAGAGTCATATATTTATATATGCAAATGTTGCTAACTTGTATGTCTGCTGCAGGGATAACCGGTTGACAAGGGATAAGAAACATAAAGAGTTTATATATATATCCTGCTTATTCATGAATATGTGCATCTTAGAGTTTATCTGATAGTGCTTCACGCATTCGTATCGGTCGGACAATGGCTATTAGTGCATAGTTGAACCTTGGTCCCCGCTGCTATTATGTTAATGAAGAGCAACCATGGTCACAACTGCTAATAGCATCAGAATATGAGTCATTGGTTAGCTGGATTACCGCTACCGATCCTGAGTAGACCAAAATCATATAGCTAGTTCTTCTTGTGTGCTTGAAAGTATGATAGTCCACTAAATGCTTGTTTTGTTTTGAGATGAACAGTCCACTAGAGAACCTTGTCCCTAAGAGTTAGAATATGGTGCACAATACATGATGTACAATGCACGATATAACACTATCCCGATTGTATGCTTATTTTTTGAATATGCAAAAATGTTTTCAAGCTATGTTTTCAAAAGATGTAATATGACTATAATCCTGAGCTGCATGAAATAAACTTAGGTAAAAGTAGCAAGATCACTAGTAGTATAATATTTTGCCACATGCTTACTTAGTGTGAGTTTCATAGAGTGTAGCTTCTGTTCAGTTGTTTTATACTCACCAGTACTTATAAAAGTGCTGACCCACCAACAGTTTGCTTATTCTCAGGTGCTGGATCGTCCGAGGAAGTGATAGGCATGCCTCATCCCAAGGAACCGAAAATCTGGAATCGATGTCTTGAGCCGTATCGAGATTGCTTTGAGATGCTTTAGTATAGAGGGACATAATGTATGGAACGGTGTCATTGTAATCGAGAGATAGAGAGCTTAAGCGATCTGTAACCTCGGCCATGCGCCGCTTGTAACACTTTTGATTATCAATAAAGAGCTTGTTTTCATATGATATTGTGTTCTTTACTTTTCTGTAATATATGTATCGCTGCTCCTGTCTTGAATAGCTTACTTGCCCTTGTTCAAAGCTTTGGCCTTGTGCAAGCGCAGCTTAGGCTTGCACGGCATCACGCCCGTGTGAGGATGATCGATTTCGTAGGGACCAAGCGAGGACGAACGACGCCCTGCGGGACCGGGGCGTGACAATGAGTACTAGTCTGGCGGAGAAATACCTAGGAGACGTGTGAACATACCCTTTATATCCCATGGTCTGACTAGAATAATAGTAGCCACACATGACACGTGTGGTTTGCCGAATTTTACCTATAGTCGTTCACATGTCAACTTGGTATTTCAAAATACTAGTTTAGATCTATATTATTCTATACCTACTGGTTGCATACTTACATGGCAGGTTTACTAGTTTTCACATATTTGTTTGTCTTTACATACTTATTTGTTCTCCCTATTTACTTCTAATTGTTTCTTTATCTGGTTACTCTATTTTGTACCCTGCTTCGTTACTTATCTGTTCATCAAGTATTACATTACTATTTACTGTTTCATAGTCTTTGTCAATTAATTAAAACTGTTATTGGGTTGTACTCATTCTGTCCCGAATGGATATATTTTTTAGAGTATTAGGAGAATTTGTGTCCGACTCATTACGAACCGCAGGAGGTAGCAGCTGCAACTTTAGACTCTGTAGTTCAGGAGTGATTACCCGTAGGCCTAGCCGGTATCACTAGTTATCCTAGTTACTTTTACTCAACATTATAGTACTGAATTTATTTCCAGCATATTAGACTTTTTTGATGTATTATTATTACTCCTAGACTTGTTTAGATTGATGTTAATGTTGAGGACTATCTAGTTGTGACCAGTGACTTCTTTGCTTTATCATATCGTACCATTTTCTTCTTATAGATTATTATGGTTGAGTATCATTACATTATTATCATCTTGTCCTCCTTTTTGGAGTTGAGATATCATTGACAGGTTACATATATTATTGTGTGAGATAGATAGATAGATAGATAGATAGTATTGTTGACCTAGACAGCGTTCTACCGTCGATGTTGCGGCATAGGCTGGACGTTGTTCACGTACTAGTACCCTTATTCCGGATGCGGGTCGTGACAATATACATATGCGGTCAGGCACCTATACGGCCGAGACGACTATGCGGAACCATAGTCTATGCAGCCCAGGCACCTATGTCGTCGAGTCGACTATGCGGAACCATAGTCTATGCAGCATGGTCCCTTATGCGGCACAAGTTACTATGCGACATAGCTTCACATGCGGCAGGGTCACCTATGCGGCTACCCATGCGACAGTGAGAAGTTGGCGCATAGACGAACACATGCGTCCAACTGTGCACATGTGTCCCTGCGGCTTGGGGAATCAGTTCATCTTCCTCGTTCAAGACCTACCCTTGATCGGCGGCTGAACGTCGGCAGGGAACGATGGAGGGTCCGCCACAGCAGCACGTCCCTTCCCCTTGCTCTTGGCCTTCCCCTTACCCTTAGCGGCGGCGACAGCGGCTGAGGAAGCAACTTTGGGGGCCATAGCAGCAGCAGTAAGAAGAAGAAAAGGAAATAAGAAAATATGAAGAAGGGTTTTCTCTCTCCTCTGCCCCTATATATATAGGCAGCAACATGCGTCTGAAGATAAGGCGACGACTGTTCAGATCCTGAGTCGTTTCGATCCACGTAACGGCCATGGATGGCGGTGGCTCCTCGATTGTTGGGCTACTTTATCCCCTGATGGCGCAGAATCCTAAGAGATCTCCTCGGAGATCAAACCAAATCCACTCAATTAATGACTTGACAGCCTGGCAGAACGTGCTATGCGGCAACACAGAGTCACGCGACAACATGGTTTTGTGGCATGTCACTCCTATGCGGCCAAAAGTGCTCGACCATGCTTCTTATTCAAAGTATTCCAAACTTTTTATTTTAAAAACTTTAAAGTGGGTCTTGTAGAAGCATAAAAATACTACAGGCCACATAGAGCTCATGATGCATAAAACATGATAGATACAGCCAGACTGAAGCCGCATAATAGCCTTCATGCCACCAAATCAACCAAGTCGCAAAGAAGCCACATAGCATACTATATGCGGCCTGAACGACCACAAAACATGGAGGTCGTATAAGGACCCCCTGACACAGATTTTGATGTCTGTCAGAGGCTCTGACACATACTTATCACTCTGAGATGCTTCAAGACTCATGAAGACGACGACTCCGAAAAAGACAACGAGTCACATCAGCGCATTAATTTCTTTGAGACTCATAACTCCTCAAAACCATGTCTTAGGCGACCTCGCCAACATGAAGCCAGAGTGTCCATTCGACCAAGGCCCAAACGAGAGCACGTATGCGGCTACAAGACCCATCGACCTCGCCAACATGCAGCCTGAGTGTCTATTCGACCAAGACCCAAACAAGAGCACGTATACGTCTACAAGACCCATGCGACCTCACCATTATGCGGCCTCCAGCCCACAAGATCTTCTCGTTACAACTGCAGAGATCTTCGCACAGTTGGTGCTGACTACGTGTCCAGCTGACCAAGTCACGTCCACAACGGGTTGATAACAACCCCGAGATCTCATCAACATCATATCTTAGCCAAGACCACGTGGAAATCTGTCCATGGCATGCGGCAACAGTTGCAACCGTATTCTGTTGAAGAAGCCTTATGCGACCACCAAACAGAGGTATATGCGGCACCCATATCCCATCAGCACGGTGGCTATAAATAGGAGCAACTTGAACGTTCTAAAGGTCAGATTTTTCTGCTTCAGAGAGACCAGACCAAGGGACCTGGCTGGCTATCTACGAACATACACTCAAACGAGAGAGAAGAGCTTCTGCATCGGATCGTCCACAGAGTAAAGAGAGTTGCTACACTCCTAACCCTCCATCGTCACCCCCCCCCCAGAAAATAAATTTGTACTTAGATTGTCTTCTAGGACTTCTCTGTACATTTTCTTAGTTTATTAATCAAATCCAATTCTTTCAGTTCTTTTTTTTGATTTAAATGGCAAACACATGCGTCTATCTTGTTGGACACATGACTGCTTATTTACTCAAGTGTCTTTGAACACCTGGTGTTTTCACTCGCTGAACGAATGAGAAATTCGCTAAGTCCAAGAGAAACCCAAGCGGCACCGACACATATGCGGCCTAGAGAGCATGCGATCACCATTTTTCTTGGACACATGGCTCTGAATCCCTTATCACTGCCTATTAGCTCCCTCTTCCTCCGGGCGTCTTCGGTCGCCTCACTTTGATTATTCAGCTCACTCCGCTCGCCTTTTTTCTTTATTTACAGAGAATTGGTAAAGTAAAGAGGTAGCACTGTCAAAGCGATGGAACAAAAAGACCCGAAAATAACGAATAATGAGAGAATGAATTTATTGACATTTCGTGCTCATTTCCAAATTTCTGCTTTGTTATTCCCATCATCCGGTAACCACAGGATGATCCCAATCTTCCTTAAAAGCATGTCTTTGTCTTTCTCGGGTTAAGCTAGTAGTCCATTGGGTGGTGGGATCTCCTCCTTCCTATTGACCTATAGACCGGACGAAGAGATTGGGGGTGATTGCCTTCTTTCCATTAAACGACGCCTTAAAAAACAAGTAAGTGTGATCCCCCCTAGACAATAAAATATGTTGACATGAGGAGGAACATACTTACTAGTTATACCGTCTGCAATCGCTTGAATCTCTCGTCATCGAAAATCTATGAGTTTTTCAACACCCGAAGGTAGCCGCACAAGACATTGTCTGGCTGGCTCCTTATCGACAATATACTCATCCAAGACCAAGAGGAGTCGGATGGACCAAATAGAATGTCTACTGAGATATATAAAATGGACCGTTGGCACTTATTTCTTTGGTTTTGTCTTTTCTCTCTGACACACTTTATTACTTTGTCACATCAATCACTTTATGTCACATCACTGATACTTCATTCATTGCCCGTCACTTCAACACTTGTCCCAAGGAGTAGACTTTAACCCTGAGCATGCGACCTGACTTCATATGCGGCCAAGTGATTCATGCAGCCCTGACTTCACATGCGGCCAGGATTGGTCATGCGGCCTAGACTTTCCATGCGTCCTAGAGACCCATGCGTCCTTACTTGTTTTGATTGAATATTTTCTTGTTCTTCGTGACCTAATGTATAATTGGTAATTGGACTCGAATATTGTATTCGTGTTGATACCACTATTACCTCATAAATTATCCACGATCTTAATGTGCGCCGAGGTACGACACATCGTGTCACGTGTTAAGTGATTATATTTGGATTGTGCATCGAGAATGCCTCCAAATTCCTGAACGCGTGATATTATAAATATATAATGTTTCCCCAACACGGGAATAATAAGCGAGTCAGCTACCAAAGCGTGGTTAGGATATTGATTGACTAAATATTGCATACACGTTCGGGTGAATCCAGATTTGACTTCCATGGATTCGTATCTAGCGTACCCGTACTTTGTACAATATTTTAAGAAAAATTCTCATGTGACCACATCTTGAGATTTTGAACACAACATAGGGCTAATTAGGTAACTAAAAGTGGTAGTAACATTGGAGGGAACGGTAATCCCGAGATCATACCAACGAACATTTCCACAGAGATTCATTATAAGTACGTTGTAGGCTGGCCACCACAGATACTATATATCATCTGCCTTAGTAGAGTGCAATATCTGACATATTATTATGTCGAGCCACTGTTTCACTATAGGAACACTGGAACCGCTAATACCGTATTTTTAATGCAGAGGCCCTACGGGAAACTGGTGCATCTTGTGAATACATGTTTTATTCATCTATTGGTTTGGTTAGCTCATGTTCGGCATTGGCGTGATCTGAGGATACTTATTATGCATTATTTCTGAGATAACCTCAGACTCCACAAAAATAGCAAGTCGTACAAATGATTGGCCGATATAAGAAAATGGACTTGGTTGTGATTGTATTATTCGTAAAAAGGGTGTGCACCTTAAGGGATTCTTTCGGACCGCGCGAGGCCTCGCCTAAACCAGACACTAGAGGCTTGCCGATTATTAGCCTAGGGAAATGGACTATCATAGTGCGATGGTTCAACCATTGTCCTTGTCTAGTTGTAGGGTTGGGCCTTTGCGCTGGGATATACCATGGACCTAAGTTACGACACTGAACCTATGTATTATTGTATATTTTCCTTGGATTTTTGTTTCTTCGTTTCGTGCTTCCTTTGTGATACTTGCTATTTGGGGTCTAGCCCCACTGGTTTTGTGTGGCCAGGTTTCGAGCCAGCACCCGAGGATCCAACGTACTTTTTTCCAACTCATGGCGCGTACCAGGAACATGGTCACAGGGGATAGCGAGTGGGTTTTCTTTTTTTCCTGCTCATCATTGTGCATTTACTTCTTTTGGGCGTTTAGCAACCGGCACATGTTAGCCGGCTCGTCTGGACATTAGTTTTCTTACATGATTGTATTAAATCAGATTGCAGCTGATCACTGTCATGTACTTTTGTTACTCTTCCAACTTCTTATTTTGTACAGCTGGTCTCCAGAACATTTTGAGAAAGCGTTTGGGACGCTTTATTGCTTTATCATATATGTTCTATGCTTACTGTTTCTTGTTTGAATGACTAAGACATATAAGTTCTTGACCCTAGGAGCCTTGATTGTAGCATGTACCCCCTTGTCTTATACAGCCATGACCGTCGTGCGACGTATAGTACCTTGTACGGGATAGCTGGCCATGTCCGTCTCCGTATTCCGGTACTGGGACGTGACAATAACATAAAAAATGTTCTTGCTAAGGACATTTTTTTTGGTGTTGAATGTGTAAAAAATGTCTTTAACAATAACGTTCTTTTGATTTTATTTTTTCTCTAACTGTTATATTTTCAGAAATTTTCACCCAAAGCATTAAAATCTTTCTATATTGTTGTGACAAAACATAATTTGGAAAAATTCTAGATAAAAACTGAAAATATTCATTGATAAAAATGTTATTTACTCACCCACTAACTAAAATTTCTATATTAATCTAAAATCATCAACCCCTCTCACTCTAGAGGAAGAGGCGGCGGAGGGATCGAAGGGATCAACATGATAGATTAGGACTCTAATCAGCCTAACGAGATCCCTGAAGGAACGGAGAGTCAACATATGAAGGGTGCATTGCACCCGGCACATCCAATAATTTTTCGAGGAGCGGTAGTTCAAGGTGGGGGATTCGGTGTTGCACACACATTGTTGTTGGGCGCCTCACTGGTAGTATTCTGTTTATTATTATTTTTTGCTACTATTAAAGATTTGATTATTGATAAAAGAAAAAAATGTCAGTCGGCCAAGAAAAAAGTAGCGGACATGATATATTCATAACGAAAAATAGGATCGAACTCGAGTGACCCTTGTTGTTATCGGGGAGAGGTATAAGACCCCGACTGGATGACAGAAGGTCAGGGGATCGAGCCACGGGGGCATATTATTCCTTCCATTTATAAATGGTAGGAGTTTGAGGGCAGTGGACACAAAGGTATGTAATGCAATGTGCATAAAAAATTTGAATGTTACGTCGGATTCCGTGCATTATGTCGGAAAGTCAAAAAAAATCCAAAAATAGAAAGAATCCAACCGGAAATCAAGCCAACATAGAACATGCCCTGTCATTTTGTGGAGCTTTTGGGTTCAAGCTGCTCCAAGTAGAGCTCAGCTCGACTCACTTACACCCTTGAAAGAGGACGATTAGACTTTTGTTAACGGGAGAACATACACTCATGCTAATGAAAATGCCTGCTAAAAGTGTGATTTTGAATCCAAATATGTACTCTCGCCATTACTATTGTTGTTCATGTCAGCAACTTAATTTTTGTAGAGTATGCATTTTTTTTTGTTATTAATTAGTGTACAACCATGTTGTTTGTTTGTTTTTAATTCATAATAGAGTAAACGGAATATGAACCATAGTACTCATTTTTCTAAATGAGTCATGCACATATGGACCAATAGAAATAAAATGTACTAGTGTGCACATTGATGCACATTGAATATAAAAATCAATTTCTATTGGTCCACATATACATGGCTCATTTAGAAAAATGAACACTATTGCTCATATTCCATTTACCCTTCATAATAATTAATAACAAAAAAGTTATCAAAATATTTTTGTTCGGTAGAATATGCACACTTTTTTGTTCTTAATTCGTGTACAACCATGTTGGTAAGTGTGCATTTTGCATTGGTACTTCCACCAGCATATTTATCAATACACATTTTAAGTGAAATGTGCATTGATAAATGTGCTGGTTATCATGTGCCCTTAGAACACATGTTAACAAAACCTTTTTTAATTAAGGTTATCAATAATTAGTTATTAATAAAAATAAATCAAAGAATTTATTTATTTTTTAATAATATTAATTACTAATATTTAAAATAAAAAAGATGGATAATAGTATTAATAAATAATTATTAACTTTGTTAGCTAATTAATTATTTTTGTTATTTTTATAATACATTTTTTATTTTACCCTCTTTCATAGTAATACAAATACTGAAATTATGAATTTTATCAAAACGCGACTTTCAGCAGATAAGAACTAACATGAAACACAAAAATATATGTATTTTACTTTCATCAGACAAAATATCATATTCTTACTTCCTTACACTTTCAAGCGATCAAACAGTTCAGAAAAGGAGAGACTATGCACAAACAAACAAACCAAAAAAAAAAAAAAGCGCTCAATCAATAATGACAATATAAACAAGTGAAGTTTTAGAATGTTGAATGACAAAGTTAGAATGAGAACTTCCCTGTACAATGGTTTATGTTGATTTTTTGTTAGGACACGTCCGACTGTTATGACCCTTCACCAGGCACAAACTACATAAATAGTTCTTCTTATCCTTCGAAATCAAAGGGGGGACCTGAGAAACAGGGTCCCCTACCTTCTGGTTCTGGGTGAGTTCTGGACATGTCCTACAGTAGTGGCCGCTTTGGCCGCACACGCTACAACTACGAGAAGTGTTGCTTAGATTTCGACTTCTTTTCGGTTCTCCATCGGTTGTTAACCTTCCACAGGTCCGCCGATTGTGCCCTCGTTCCCCACATTGGCGGCATGTCAGCCGCAACGTGCCTGAAGTCTTCCGTAGTGTCGGGCAGTAGTGTCGCCTATGTCCTTCTTCCCCACAGTAACTGCAGTAAAATTTCACCCCTGGAGAGTAAGAAAATAAAGTTTGATTGGGGTTAGTAGGGCACGAAATCACGGGCCTCCTCTATGTTTATGTAAAGGGTTCACCCTTGTTTTGAAAATAAAACATAAATTATAGCGGAGGTCCATTTTCAAAATAAGGGAGATTCGTGTAATAAACATAAAATATATGAGAGGTTAATGTAAATAACCTTATTAGAAATGACAAGAATACTTACTAGAATGTACATTTAGGGCAGTACCCACATATCTTGAGACGAGAGTTGGCAATTAAATAGAATGTCAAACACGGTTTTAGTAGTAGTATGTAACATTATACTAGTCTAGAGGAAACATTTGCAGCCTAATGCAAGAAAGCTAGGTTGTGAAGGATAGTAGAGTTTATCAAGTAACCTTATGCTGGTGTGCTATTGACATTTACAATAGTCAATAGATTCAGTCGCAATATAACAGTGGCTTGATTGCTTCATTCAGATTTGAAAAGAACATTTAATGACATGTAAGTTATAAATGTAGCGGGAAAGGTCAATAATTGGCCACAAACTGGTGTTTTGTCTTTGTCAAGGATTTGTGTTTCAGACTGGTGTTTTGTCATGTCAACATTTGGTTGTTGTTGTCGACGTCGTCACCATCCAGCCTTAATAGAAGCGCTGTGATTATACTTCCTCAGATTCTTTCTTGTTCTCCACTTTCTACGTTGCCATTGGTTTGTTGACAGTTCCATCCTCTAATGATTTTCTTCTCTTTCTATTTTTGCTTGCCTTTTCTTTCCCATTTTCTTTTGTTTTTCCTTCACTCCATATTCTTCCTCTCGTGTCTAATTTTACTATGTACTTCCTTCTGCCCATTAACTGAATCCACATTTTTTCTAGTTCATCATTTCACAACTTGGAATTCTTTTGCAATTTTCCTAGGACACTAGACATCAATGGGGCAGAATCTACTTTTACAGTGCTAAACTACAAACATAATCAAATTCATCATCAGATCATAACTACAACAAGTCACTCATGTAACAAGTCACTCATGTTAGGGTTCCATCTCCAAACAAGAAAAACGTTTTTCTAGTTCATCATTTCACAACTTGGAATCCTTTTGCAGTTTTCCTAGGACACTAGACATCAATGGTGCAGAATCTACTTTTACAGTGCTAAACTACAAACAGAATCAAATTCATCATCAGATCATAACTACAACAAGGCACTCATGTTAGGGTTCCATCTCCAAACAAGGAAAACGTTTACTTGCAGTCGGCTTATTGGTAAGATGGTCAATCTTCAGTTTATTATTCATCAGCTTCCTTCTAACTCACCATTCAATTTTCAAGGAAAAAGGCGTTTACTGCACTCTCATGCACAAAAAAGGAAGAAGGAATTATGCCACTCTCAAGATCTATAATGAGATAACAATACCCGTATTTTCCAACTAACGGTGTTGACTAATTTTGGAAAAGAAAGTAGAGAGAAGGAAAGTCAATAACATCAACACTCAATAAATATGACCAAGCAACACTAAGCAAATTGCTGATTAAGAAAAGAGAAGCCAAGTCCCTCTACTTAACATATAAGCTAGATGAATAATATAGCAATGGCACCACCACTACAATCCCAAGGAACAGGTACTGTTCATGACACTCAACAAATCATACATAAAAGAAAGTATAATTGGTGAATTAGGTAAGAATAATTTGAATACTTGAGAAAATATGTAGTAATGCTTCACCATTGGAACAATCCAAACCGTAAACATCTTGCATCATTGGTAGTAGGTATGTAGCATGGACATAATGGAGATTTAAGTTTCCATTTTTGGAGAAAATCTAAAGCTTAAACAAAAAACCTAAAACTCTCAGCAAAAGTTTCACTGACCTTTCATGGCTATGCTTCTTTTAAGGCGGTTCTCTGGATTAGAGAAAAAGGCTATCATAGTATCTGAAGCCTGCTTTCTAGCTGCATCAGTACCTTTTGCTTTCTACAACACAAAAATGACAACATCAAGACTATTATACCATCACTTGGCATCGTCCATTGTATTCATAGCAGAGCCTTGGCTACATGCACAAATACTAGATTGAAGCTAGTATATACCTTAATTGCAGCCACTCTTTGAGCCTGCAGCACAGGATCTTGATGTATGATCTTCATCCGTTTACTAAATAATCCTGTTTTAGCATTGAGACTCTGCAATCAACAAAAGCAAGTAATGACATATTTATTGGACCACATAAACTATACAATAGTTACAAAAATACAACAAATATTTCGTCAAAGAAAATCCTATCCGTGAAAGAAATCCTAAATATCAATCGGATTGTAGGTTAAGTAGGTCTGCGTTTGTCTGTAATCATCATCCAAGCCTTTTCGTTCCACCCCCCCGTCGCCGAGATCTCAAATGAGCTTCAAAAAGTTCCACACGATATTTGTTTCCGCCTCGAAGTAGAAAAGGTGTCATTATTTTATTAGCATCATTCCAAGAAGAAATTAAATATTAAATATGATACGAATTATTTAGATCTAGTAACAGAAAGAACCATCACGTGCTATCGGCATGATAAGAACTTGTAGATCAGAACAGAGCATAAGTGAGTTCTGACAAGTTGGCTGTGAAGAAAGATCCTGGAAGCTTTCGACAAATTTGTGTATGGATGATTATAACCTGTTGCACAGTAGAAGTTGATACTAGTTCTGAAAATTGTCTCAGGTAATAGAAAAAGCAGACAAGCCTGTAAAGGGGAACTAAAACCAATATAGACACCTCTGTTTTGTGGATTGTAGAGTGTAACTGACAGTAGTATTCTGCAGCTGCATTATCAATAGCAATGCATACATGTCTCAATATATACCATAAATATTTTGAAAATCAAGGGCAGAAGTTTCTGAAGAAGGATAGCTGTTTAAGCTTTCAAGCATGGAATTCATATCATAAATCATGGCTTATATTATAAGAGTTGATACAGAGTATGTAGCGGTAATTAAATGAGTTTCCTCCGGTCATTGTTGTCCAAGTGAAATTACCGATAATGATATTCTAGCCTATTCTTACTTGATAGCCAAGTTTAATGAAATTTTTTGTTATGTACGTTTAACAGAATACACGTGCATATATATAGAGGCTAGGCTAGCGACACTATCTCATGTTTGTACATACATCTTCCATCAAGAGGTGTCTTTTTTGGACGTACATATTCATTCACTATACACCACTCATCAATAATTATCCCTTTTCACCCAAATTAATTTTGAAATTAAATTCAAATAAATAAATAAATATAATAATTATTAAGTAAATAAAATATAATGTGGGCCACATTAAGTCTCTAAAAGACAGGTGTCCAACAGTCTCCCGCTTGTCCCACATGTTATTAAAAACACTTAACGGGTGAAAGGAAAACCGTGCGGCCATATAATCTGAAACTATTCAAACAAACAAGTAATGGAAATATACTACTCAAATAAAAATTCTCATTACACTATAATCACGACAGTTTCGCCTTAACATCAAACATTTTTTTTCCATGTATTACAATGCATGATCCAAAACTAAATGAGTACATAACCTTATGTCCAACTTAAAAAAATCCCAACGGACTTAAAATGTCTAACACTTTGTGTACAAAATAAACTTGTAGTTCATTCTCCATATATTGAGCTAGTGAGCCCCATATAATCCACGTAACTTTTATACATTTTAGCCAGCAAACCTTTAGTCATGAGATCGGCTATCATTAAGTCAGTACTAATATGCTCAATAACAACTTTACAATTGTTTTATATGATCTTTGACAATCAAATATTTTATTTTGATATACTAATTTTGGCTTCCACTTTTGTTGTCCTGGGAGAAGAATGTGGCTGGATTATCACAATAATGCTTTAACGGTCTTTGCTATAGAATCGACAACCTTTACCCCTGTGATAAAATTTCTTAACAACCATAATGCATGTGTAGTAGCTTCATAACAAGCAATAAATTCTGCTTCCATGGCAGATGAAGCAATTACGGATTGCTTAGTGCACAACCAAGATATGGCACCTTCAACAAGAAAAAAGACGAATCCAGAAGTAGATTTTCTTGAGTCAACAAATCCAGTAAAGTTTGAATCTAAAAATTCAATCACCTATAGATTATCTGTGTATCTGTAGGTAAGCATGTGTTCCTTGGTTCCTTGGAGATACCTTAAAGGAAAATGCTAAACTGACCGCGCAGGCGTGACCGCGGTTTGGCCCGCGGCCGACGTGGCCACACCCCATTCGCCCACAACACCACCCCCCCCGATCCTTCGAGGGCCCCACCGCACGAAAAAGCCAGGCCCTCCTCCAATGGGGGGCGACACGTGGCGTGTGGGCCAATCCGCGGGCCGCGTTTGCGGTCAAAGCAGTTTTTCATTCTAAATCTCTCCATACTCTTTTCAAGGCCTTTTGAGACAATTCTAAATTTCTTTGAGATGTCTCTGTGAATCTTTATGCCAATGACATAAGAGGCTTCACCCATATTTTTCATTTCAAAGTTTTGGGCTAGAAAGTTGTTTGTCTCATGGAGAAAATCCAGTCACTACTTGCAAGCAAAATATCATCCACATATGTTACTAAGAAAACAATTTGCTCCCATTAACATTAAGGTATATACATTGATCAACAACGTTTTCCAAAAATCCAAATTAAGTAATAACGTCGAAAAATCTAAAATACTTAAAATACCACTGTCGGAAAGCTTGTTTAAGCCCATAAATGAATTTTCTTATTTGCAAACTAAGTGACTATCCTTACTATTTGTAAAACCTTCAGGCTACCTCATATATAACTCTTATTCAAGATCCCCATTTAAGAATGTTGTTTTCACATCTATTTGGTGTAACTCTAAGTCAAAATGAGCTACCAAAGCCATGATAATTCTTAATGAACCCTTCTTGGAAAACTGAAGAGAATGTTTTGATACAGAGTACGTGGCAGAAATTAAATGACTTACCTCCAGCCACTGTTGTCCAAATGAAATCACCGATACTGATCTTCTAGCCTAATCCATCTTGATAGTCAAATTTGATGGAAAATTGTGTACGTAGGCTACGGACACTATCTCATGTTTGTACATATATCTTTCATCAAGAGGTGTCTTTTTGTACATACATATCTATCCACTAGACACCCACTCATGAATAGTTCTCTTTTCACCCAAATTAATTTTAAATTAAATTTAAACAAATATAATTATTATTAAGTAAATAAAATATAATGTGGGCCACATTAAGTCTCTAGAAGATACGTGTCCAACATGTATGACTGTAGAAATCTAGACTTGTGATTGACTATGTTATTCTGATACAAGAATTATAGGCACATACAAAAGATACAGCAAGTTACCAGTGAGACAGAGATAACACTTAAAAGACAATAGAATGAGACTATTTTATGTAGCATGTTCTGTTGTCTGTATAGATTGGCAAAGAATGTGTAATCTTTGTCAGTATCTTCTTACCCAGGTCAGCTTTGATTGCTTAGTTTTTCATGTTAGAAGCAGGATTAATTAAATAGTAGTGTACCCATACCATTCCTCTTTGAAGCATGAAACCAATAACAGTACATAAGCATGCTTCCAATCATCAATATTTCTTCCAAGTGTTAAGAATGGCATTAATTACCTAACTCAATTTTAAGTGAACTACAATGATGACTACAACCAGACATCAGCTGAAATATTCCTTTATCAGAGGAGAGCTTTATAAGCCTGTACTTGGTTGGTACATGTGTAATAGCCATGCAACAGTGGGGATTAGAAACTTCTATGTCAATAAGAGTGTTCCATTCCTTCGAAGCCAGAAACGGAGAGAGGGAGCAGGGGCAGAAGAGCGCGACTATTTAAAAGAGTCTAAAATTGGGTGCGTGATCGAAGCGTGTGCTAATAATTTTTTTATGTTTATTAATTATTGTTATCATAATTTATAGATATCTTCATATATATTAGAATTTATAAAGTTCACGTCAAAGTTACTGAGAGATCATTCGCATGGTGATTTTTATGATGTCAAGATAAGTAATCATTAGTTTCTTGTTACTTTGATGAACATGTATTAAAAAAAATTCAACTTTCTTTCCAAAATTTATGTCCTCTTTTAAAATTTTGGTCATGTTATAGAAAACGCTCTCGTCACAGGGAAACGTGCTCCCGTTGCATGGGAAACAAGCTCTCGTCGCTGGGGAAATGAATTTCCAAGTAAGAACCGCCGAATCGAGGTTCTTACTAAGATTTGTTGGCCTCCTAGGATATTCTGGCTTCTAAGTTCCATTCATCACCATGCAGTATGCAATTATGCTATAAACAGGTAAGAAAGTCTAACATACATAAGGTGAATTTAACTACCATGAGAGGCAACCAAAATTAATTGAGTACTGCAAGAAAGAACAAGTGGTAGTGGGTAACTAACTCGCAGTGATCTGCTGATCTTCAGACTAACTTCGGGAGATGGTGACTGATATATTCGTTTTGACTTTCTTGTAGCATCCACTTTTATTTCTAAATTGTCAACTTCCTCATCTTCCTTCATTTTGAGAGGAGAGCTGCGTGGATAAGAAAAAATACGTCTTGTTTTTCAAACAATTTACACCAATGAAGGGCATATCTCTATGCAAAAAAAAAAAAAAAATAGCAATCAATATCAATTACAATTATAACTATAATCTTCAGGCTTTGCAACATTAGAAACCAAAGTACAAATAAAGATGCCCTATCATCTTATAATTGGCCCTACAAATTCTATCATGCATTCATCTCCACAAAATGTTCCGGCTTATGTTGTCCTTATGTGCTTAGAACCATGCAATACCAAAGCCATACATATCCTGCTTAGTTTTTATATTATAAACATCTCCAATAGATTGATGTGAAAGGAACAAAAATACAAGTCAGCAACACATTTCCACTTTTACTCTTATCTATAGAAACTCGTCTACGCATATGGTCCTTCTTAGCTCATCCATCTGAAATTTCTGAGTTATCAAGAAGCAGCTTCATGTCAGTGCCATGTGACAGAGAAAGATAGAGACGATGTGGTCATGTGAAATGGACTTGAGTAGGGAAACATGATTGTATACTTGTACACCACGTCAGCACCCGAATTTTGAAGGTAATCTTAGAAGAGCTTCAATAAACTCAGAGAAATGACAAAGAGGCTTTCCTTTCATAGGATGTAAGTTTAACCCTGAAGAGGACAACACCTGTTATTGATAGAAGTAATAAGAGACCTAATCTTGAAGAGTTGATTTTATTTCTGGTAACTATTAATGTATAAGTTTTCCAAACAACACATTTATTAAAGAAACAAAGTAAAGCAACCAGTAGCTTTGTGTAGCCTATTATCAGGGAATAAATAGCTTGCAAGTGAACTACGTCGTACATAACTAAGTGCACGATGTAGGCATATTGCATACGGACTTATGCTGTGCAACAGTGCTAGTAATGTGAACGTGATGATAAATTTCCATATATAAAATGACACTGCAATCATTAGAGAACTTTTACAGATGAGATATACCTAGATTGAGCTTTTTCCCATGGTCGCTCATCTATTGATTCTTCCCATATTACACAATCTCCTAAGCATTGCCGACAAGTTCTAATACCCTGCAATCACTAGAAGCATATATAATTTTGCATGAGTTCAAATTTGTCTTCGATACCTATCACAGAAGGGTTTATTAACCAACATGACATGTATGCATATATACTTTTGCATGAGTTCAAATTTCTTTGATACCTATCACAGAAGGGTTTATTAACCAACATGACTTGTATGTATGTATGTATGTATGTATGGTGAATATAACCGAAAAGCACTGAAGAACCAGAAGAGGAAAAAGCCATGCAAAGTAAGATGCAACTATAACAGTCCCTACAGCTGCTCAACAGAAGTAAGGTTCACAATATTGGTATTGGAATCGGTTTTATATGCTTCTTAAGTATCGGTATCGACGGTTTCGGTAGTTTCGGCACTTTCTAATCGGGTATCGGAGTTCATCCTTTCAGAAAGCCAAAAAAAAAAATTTGTTAAAAAGTCTAGGAAAATATTTTATACATTTAGGAAATAATTTATGTTACTTGTCGTTTCTCTTTAACTTTAAATATAAATTGGAATAATATTCAACATTCATAAATTGTTTACTTGTAATTGCTTTTAAACAAAACACACGCAATAGATAGTCGAATGGAATAATATTAGGATAGATTAATCTTCTGAATTTATGGATATACAATTTCGACAAATGATAATGGTTACATTATTTGGATAATGAATCCTATTTGCATTTTCCTTAATGACACATTGTGTCATGTTAATCTTCACAATGACCAAATTGTGTTCACACTTTTCTACATACTTCTTTTGCTTTCTTCATTTTCCAAATTGTGTCGACACTTTTCTACATACTTCTTTTGCTTTCTTAATTTTTTCTAAGCATAATTGACCGGAAAACAAGATGGTTGAAATGGATTGCCTTTGGAGTACTTTGTAATAGAAAGATACCTTTGAAGTTGAAACAAAAATTCTATAAGATGGCTATAAGACCAGCCATGCTTTATGGATGAGAATATTGAGCAATTAAGAAACAACAAGACCAAAAAATTAGTGTCGAAAAAAATGACAATGCTAAGATGGATGAATGGAAATAGATTAAAGATAGGAAGTGAAATGAGTGTATTTATAGGAAGTTAGAGATTCAGGATAAGATTAGAAAAATCATTGTAGATGGTTTGGATATGTGCACCGTATACCAATATATGCTCCAAGAAGGAGGAACAATAAGATAGTAGTTAAATAAGTCTCTAGGAGAACTATGCCTAAACGAATTTAAATTGAGGTTTAAAAGAAGGATATTTTTTTTTAGTGTTACCGAGGATATGCCCTTAACATAGATGAATGAAAGAAAATGATTCAAACACCGATCCCAAAAATATGGGATAAAGTCTTTGTTGTTGTTGACTTAACCGGGAATGCAACAAGTACTGGTAAGGGTCAGTTTAGAATTGGAATATGCCAAAACAATACAACATGCCAAAAGAAGTACGATACGGCTGATAGTGAAAACTATGAAAAGAACCTGGTGAGCAAGTGAGCGCATGTAAAATAAAATAAAAGGCGCTCTGTAATCTATACAAGCAATCCAAATATACGCGTGCATTTAGTAAACATGGCAGAAAGAAAGAGGATGCATGATTGATGCCATCAGTTGTGTAAGTCTCTATCGTACAAGTATATCTCCCAGGTCAAACACACTAAGTTCAGAAGTGTGAATAGGATGCATGATTAGAACCACTTCATTAAAAAAAATTCAGTAAAGTTATTCATATCATGAAAGGATAAAACAAGCGCGTGAAAAAAGAAGACAAAACATACAGTATAGTATGGATGATGGATTTTCTACCGTTACAATTCGTAGAATTTAAGACCTTGCCATTACATTGAGAACAATCTGATCTTGATCTTTCTATTCCACATTCTGTGCACGGAGTATAACCCCTGCCCCTGCAGCTAGGACACGGTAACTCTCTGATATATTGCCCGTTTGGACCAAACCATGACCTTAGCTTTGCAGTACCAGGAACGACATTCCTAAAGAAATAAAAAAACAAAAGGAGTGTATGAACATAGAGAAAAATTCATATTAATAAATGTTAGAAAAAACAGAGTAGAGACAAACACAACAATCGCAAATACACAAAGTTTATGTGGTTCACTCCTGAATTGGTCTACGTCCACGGACAACAACATATCGATCTTCACTAGATCAATCAACAGAGTTCTACAGGAGGAGGTGGTTGTATATTTTCTCACAACCTAACCCTAGAACAAATGGAGTTTAAATACATACTACTTTGCACAGAAATACCTAAATAAATACCCTTCAACAAAATACATACATGTAAAATTCAGTTACACCAGATCCGAAAAACTGATTAGGGGGCACAGCACCCTTGACCCCTGTTAACATATTCGGGGATCTTGTGGGGGTCGATGATGCCAACGCTCCCAAGTTGCTGGCTAATTTGATTAGTGACTAGGGACGTACAAATGAGTTAGGATTCAAGTCGTATCTCAACAATAAAGGACAAACATGATACCAATTGCAACTTGCAAGGATGAATCAGTATGCCTCAGACTATATAATCTTATGCATGGGACAATGTGGTTATGATTCACACATAGGTCCCATCAAAAATTCATATAAATGATCTATCATGTAATAAAACAATAACCAGTATATAGGAAGCACATATACTCCAAAAGGGTGATGTATTGTATCATATCCATGGTTGGTTACGTATTGGACACAACACTAAAAATATACACTAGGACATGACCAAGTCAGTGCCGTATCTATATCTCCGTGTCCATATACGTGCAACATAGCCCAGTAACCTATTATCGAGTTTATCTTTCATTTCAACTATGCACCAACAACTGGTAAAATTCAAATGTTATTTTGTTTACGAGCCGATCTAAATATATATTATATCAAAAAGACTGAGTTGTCTCCTTCGGCCTCTCATCTTTTCCACCAAAAATAACCTACATGAACTCTTATTTTGAAAACAAGCCACAAAGATCAGGTATTTACATAAAACTCGCATATAATACAAAAGGATAAAGGTTCTAAGAGTTCCTCTTTCTACATATAATCTATTATTGAACTTCCTCTCTGCTATTAAAAATATTTAAATATTGTTTGTGCCATTTAACAGGAGGCGCTAGGAAGCACAGAAACTCTAGTAAAGATGCCGACTCCATGCAGCATCGTGGCGGACACGTTTCAGGCACTGCACAGTCATTAGAAAATACAGTAAGACACGCCAAAACCAATGACGTGTCCGTGTCACCTTCGTGTCCATGCACAACATAGCATGTGAGTACTCAAGTATGTAACTTTTGACTCCGCGTGACTTATCAACTTACAAGTAAGGATTCTGCGCATGTAAACAGTAAGCAACCTAATATTTTAAAGTAGAAGAGAACTACCCATAATTTGTGCCACTCTTGTCCATGTGCATGTAAACAATTGAACACATTTTGTGTGCAATTTTGTAAAAGTTGGATCATTTATGCAATTTTGGTGAAAGTTTAGCGTATTTCTGCAACTAAATATATGATTAAATCAGAATGAAAAAGAATAATAAGAAGAAGAAGAACCTATGGTGTGGATCAACATCAATTCCCATAAGCTCTCCAGAATCATCATAATCTAGCTGTCAAATTATAAGAAAGACAGGGACCAATGAGTGAAAAAAGAAGGAAAATATTAAGAAAAACTCTAATTAAATTATGGGATTTCGTACAGGCCCAGGGTCTTCGTTCATTGAAGAAAGGATTTGGGAGGGAAAGACGAGTAGTCTTCGCTTGGAGAGGGGGTTATTTGGATAAATCCCTCTCTTGCGACTAATGCTGAGAGTGACCAAATGCCGAAGGGAGCAGCAGATGGTGAACATTTTGAGATTTTTTGGGGTCGATTCGAGAAAACTTGTCTATGGAGAAGAAGGAGAGAGGAACTTTTGTGTGCTAAAGAAAGGAAAAAGTTACTTCAACGTTTGGTCGTGTGAGCAGAGCCACTCATATGAAGGAAGCGTATCTATAACGCTAATAAGCTGGATGGAGTAGGGATAGGGATGAAGCTACCAGTAGTATCCCACTATAATACAATCATACAAGTCCCTTCAATTATTGCCTTTTACATTTGGGTCCCCTAAATTAGTTGCTTTCTTAAAGGAATCCTAGTTATTTATCTAAGGATCTGCTTGGTAACGATACTTTTATCGGTTTTGGAGTATTTTTGAACTGGCCGTTTATGAAAACCTCTGTTTGTTAAATTCTTTTAGGCTTTTATTTTGGTCGGCTCAAAAATCTCTCAAAACCGATGTAATATAATTTTTAGTGGTTTTATAAATACCACAAATCGATTAGTTTTAAAAAAATTTATTATTTTATTCTATTTATACTATCAGCATAAATATATAATTATAACTACCAATACCCTATCTTATTTTTTATTTTTCATATGTGTTTGTCTTCTACTTCTTCCAAAATATGACTACTTTTCTGTAAAATTTTAAAATATGTCTCTCCTACTTTCATCTATGCGTTTCTATCATCTCATGTGTTTCTACTATTTTGATCAAATATGGACTTCTGCATCCTGATCGAGGGGTGGAGTGGGTGGCAGTTTTCGTGCTCAGAACCATTTTATTTATAAATAAACATATATATAATTTTATTCGTGTACAAAATTTTCAGAACTGTTCGTTAATGAATTACCAAGCATGAATTAGACTAGTTTAAAAGTCGCTACTTAAAACCACATAAAATTGGACTCTTCATAACATGTACTATAAAAATATTTCATAACCGCTATTTCTATAATTACCAAACAGATCCTAAAAGATTTTTTTTTAAAATATATCACGAGACATTTATCTTCTCTGACCCAAACTCTATATTACCATATTTCCTTATACATCTAATCATCTTCAACATCTCGCCTACTTTGGTATCCATTTAGTGAAGATTTAAATATCAAGACAAATAAAGAAGACGAGATGGACTAGTGGATAATAGTTACAAGTGGATAATAATTAAAAGTTAAATTAAGGGTACATATATATGAGGCAAAGTAAAGTACTTAAGAAAGAGTGACAGATAAGTAAGCAATGATACGTAACTAGTAAGTTGGCAAAAGAAATTATGGTGAGCTTTTTTTTTTTAGGTATATGTGTGGGGTAGGCTTCGTATCGAGGGGAGAGAAATGTTTCTGAAAATATATACACTTGGGATAAGTGTTTGTTTATGTCAATTATATTTGTTAGAATAATGTATTATATAACAACATTTTATTTTATTTTATTTTGAATCTGATAGGAATGAAGTTATTTCTAATTGTGCGTAAAGAAAAAAAATTGAAAAATTTGCTGTCAAGGGATGCAATGCTAAATGAATTTACGTTATAGACATAAAATGAAAAATGTCAACTCAATTGTTGGCTTCTCTAAGGAAGACGCCAAATGATTTGACAATTTTTTTATTTTATATCTATAACGCCATCTCATTTGATATTTTAGTCCTATTTAAAAAAAATGGCCAACACAGCTTACTTTGTGTTGCATGTAACATGTTGCCTCCCATCCATGGTCCTCTTGTGTGCTAACAAAAAATGACACGAAAGCTTGAGAATGACCATTGCTTGTGTGCTAACACGAAATGAAATGCATGCAAACAATTGCCAATATTATAATGTCAATTGAGTCCGTCCGTGTTGTGGGCTTCGTATATAAAACGTCAACTCAATTGGTGTCAGATGAGTTGACTTTTATATAAGAATCCTACAACGCAATTTAATTGTCATTATATTCTCTTTTCTATAATTTTTCTAAACTTCTTCTCATAGGTGCACTTTTGATAAAACATCATGATGGAAAAAAAATTGTTTTGAGTTCCTCAGCTTTGGTAGAAGGAAATAAAAGTTTTAACAACACATTTTTTTTCACTTTGATGGATAAATTTTAAATATTTTACTCTTACATGTATTATTTATTTTGAGAGGGCCTAGCTTTGAACCTATAGTCTCCATAGCATCCCTCCCATGGCCCTTTCGTTGGGCCACCGCTTACTGTGTTAAAATTTTAATATTGAACTTATATATATTTATCTTGTTTAGATTAGATCGAGGGATGTTTATATGCTAAAAAACAAGGTGATATAAATTCAGGGTAGTTGAGTAAAAATAGAGAAGATTTAGAGGACTTGTATCTAAAAGAACAGCCAATATTTTACTCATAAACTGATATATAACGAGTCGGGTATCAACTCAAAAAACCAATACCCAGAACCCTTAACGGGTCCCATTACAGTGTTTTCAATTCCAAGTTCACAGCCCTAGCTTCTTTTGGCTAATTCTACAGACACTCATAAAATTACCTAGGACAACCCATTACTTAGGGATAATCCAAAAAATTTAAATTTTTTACTCAAAACAGTTCCAAAATTACTCAGGACAGTCCAACCCTTCCCTCCTCTCTCTCCCACCCCAAACTCTTAATCCTAACCACCGGAGGAGGAGGATGAGGAGGCGACGGCGGAAGGAGGAGGTGGCGGCGACGTAGGAGGAGGAGGCGACGTCAGAAGGAGGAGGAGACAGAGGCAGATTTTAATTTATCGTCCTCGAGGACTGTCATTTTTTTAAACAATCTTTATAATTGAAAGAACTGTCAAACATTTTGATATTGATAAATTAATACCGTTAAATTAGGATTGTAAAAATTTTGATAGTCCTAAAAAAAAATTAAACTAGCTTGAATCAATTTTTTTCGGTGTCAAATTCGTAAATAAATTAAACCAAAATTTGAGCCAGAAATAGCCCTCTTTTTACCATATCCGCAACGCCTACTCATCATCATCATCATCATCATCATCATCAAGCTCGCTTCTTCCTACGCCATGGCGACCTCTCTCCAATCCCCTTCCGTCTCCGCCGCTCTCCTCTCTTCCCCGCTCGAAGAACCGAGAGCGCGAAGAAATCTAGGGTTTAGTCATGGTTTTCCTCCTCTGAAGAACAAGACTTCATCGCTCTTCGGCTCAAAGCTGCTCTTCTTGGATTCTACTTCTTCTTCTTCGAGGTCTCCGAGAAGGAAGGCTAGCTGGAGGTGCGAAGCAGTCGGCCCCAGCGATTTCGATCACATCCCGAAGCAGTTCCGGGAGGAGAACCTCAAGGACGGATGTGAGTTTCTTCTTGGAATTTATGTTTAAAAAATTTGATTTAGGGCTCATCAGTACTTTTGCTCCAATCTATCTGGGATAGAGAATTTTTGGTATGGGGAAGGTTAGGAGATTGAAAAATCTAGGTTTGGAGAAGGTCAGGAGAAGAAGGCCAGTCTCTATGATGGCGGGTTAGGGTTTGGTAGGAGTCGAGAGGTGAGAGATGTGTGTGTTATCACATCCTGAAGCAGTTCCGCGGGGAGAATTCTTCTCAATTTCTGTTATTGATCTGGGGCTTGTTTGGTATATCCCGTCGACTCCTGGATCATCTGTGAAACCTATACATTTTGTCCTATTTGGAAAAGAAAATGTTAGTTTTTGGAGAGGAAGGTATTGATGATGGTGGATTTAGGGCCTGGTGAGGAGCTGATGTTTGTGTTTGGAACTCGGAAGAACGTGGAGTTTCAATTTGTTGATTATAGAGAGGAGATTTATGTTTTGGGTGTATTTGAAGTTTCAGTTTGAGATTTATGTGAGATTTAGAGGTGAGAAAAAAGAAAAAAATAAATAAATATAGGGATCGTTCTTTTTCTTTTTTATTTAGACCTAGGCTCGAACCCAGGACCTCCCCAGTAAGAGTAACCCCCACCAGCCCCAGCACTATACAATAGTGAACACAAGCACAATAAGAGTAACCCCCACCAGACCCAACTGTATACAATAGTGAACATAAGCAGACTAAGCAAATACAAAATTTCATAAATTTTCATATGGGGGGAGATTGTTTGAAAGAATAATAGCTAAAGGGAGAAGTTTCATATATTTACAGATCGAGGGACGAATCGTCAAATCAGTTGGCGAGTTAGAACAAATTTCGCCAAGTCAATGCTTTTCCAAACATTCCGAAGCAATTCGCCAACTCAGTTGGCGAGTTTGGCGCCCTTGAGTTGTCCCGATCATTAGGCGTTGGTTAAAAGAAGGAACAATGTAATCGAAAATATTCAAGCCGACTTAGTTTTTCCTGGATATGTTTTCTGTCTTTCACTTCTCATTCTTTTTTCCTCCCACATCACTTTTTATTTGGTCAAACAAAGCTTCCTTCATATTGCGAAGCACACATTTTACACCTTAAATTTGCTTCTGATCTCCTGCTATTGTCCTAAGTGTTTTAAAGTTTTCATCACCCCAAATTCTCATCAAAAAGTGCTGAATGCCTTGCCTTTTGAGTTTTTCTTTATATATCAAGGACGGGTTAGGTCTATTCAAGGAATGCAAGCAAACATCATGCGAAGACACGTTTTGCTTCGCCAACTCACTTGGCGCCAAACTCGCCAACTCACTTGGCAATTGCTTCAGAAAGTTTGGAAAAGCGCTGTCCGTCAACTGATTTGGCAAAATTTGCTCCAACTCGCCAATTGAGTTGGCGATTTACTTCAGAATATTTGGAAAAGTGTTGTCCGCCAACTGACTTGGCGAAATTTGCTCCAACTCGCCAATTGAGTTGGCGATTTGCTTCAGAATATTTGGAAAAGTGCTGCCCGCCAACTGACTTGCTAAAATTTGCTCTAAACTCGTTAACTGATTTGGTGATTCGTCCCTCGATATGAAAATACATAAAACTTTTTCCGTTAGCTGCTATTCTTTCAAACAATCTCCCCCATATGAATTTTTTTGACAAAATTACCGTGTCGATCAATAGCACCGAAACAACAAGATAGATAGAACCTATATCGTTTCAATTTACTCATCTTCGTCGAATCAGGAGCCAAAGAATTCATGTCGTAATTTTGAATGAACAATATGAAACTTCAAATACTTCCAACAACCAAATCTCACCTCCTCCCCAAACCTAGGTTGTCAACTGCATATCGCATCATGTATCGATTTGCTTGTGTATATATCGTATCATGTATCATATGATACAATAACTCTAGAAGTTAGAGGTCTATACTTCTAAATCCATGAAAACATGATTTACTATGAATTTCTCATGAATTTCTATTTGTTTCATCTTTACAAGTCGATCTAGTTTTATAATTCAGATTCTTAAGTATACATTACATGACTTAATTGAAAAACCGACAACCTATATGTATCTTATCTTATCGAACAATACATAATAAAATGGTAATTTATCGAATCGTATCATAAGAAATGTATCGTGTATCTTAAGATACTAACAATATAGCCCTAAACCTAAATCTACCATCATCAAGACCTTCCCCAAAAACTTAAATGCCAAAGAAAGATGTAACTTTTCCAATCCGAGCAAGATTCAATTTATTCATGTTCGACGAATCATGTCCTAATACCAAGGTTTTAAAAATCGCTAGGAGGTAGTTTGGCGGGCACCAGACGTCTAACGCCTAATTCTACCTAGGTGCCAAGTAGCGTCTAGACATCCCATGACCACATAGCGCCTCCTAGAACCGATTTTAAAAACAGTGCCGAATATTGAATCAACAAACTAAAACTTCATAATCCTTCTGACAAACAAATCTCAGATCAAAAACCTAAAAAAACCATTTTTCAAAGAACTATGCAACTTCTCTAATTCAAACAAGACTCGCCAACATCATAAATTTATTTATGTAGCCCATGCCTCAAAAAAAGAAAAAGAAATGAATGGATTACGGGATCATTCTACCAAACTGGCTAAGGTAGTCAGAATCAGGAAATTCACTAGGGAGGATGGTATGTTACAGGTCAGGAGGCATGAACTCTGAAAATCTGTACCGTACTGTTGTGTCTGTGTCACATCATGCCTGACACATATTTGACATGACACTCCAAAATACACTAGACATACCAAAATCAATGTTGTTTGGTTTGCAGTTTTCTTATCGTGTTGTATTCCTGTCCATGTAACATAGGTTACATTAATTACAACAGTGCATGTCGATTATTTAGCTCATACTGTACAGTGACTTCTTTATAGTTGACAGCTCTTCTTTCTGATTCTCAAAGTTTCTGTTTCATGTAAATTCTGATCATAGATATGGAAGTAGAAATTGGAGTCTGAACCAAATGCCTTCTAGCATGAGCCTCTTAAAAGAGAAGAAATAGAACCGGAGTTTTGGTCAAAGGCAAACTAGGCTTAGAAACACTAAGGACAATGTTAGTTAAAACATACACAACAACTAGAACAAGCCTTTACCTGTATTTATTGGTTGTTAGATGAATCCACTTCCTGCATTTGGCTCTACTCTATTGAGAGCAATCTTCTCAGCTACAGTAGCAAGTATCATAACCTTAGATCCATGTTCATTTTAGCTACTCAGATATCATCTTAAATTATAGGCTTGTTACTCCTTCAAATCGGCACGTCCAACTTAATTAGTTTTTCACCTTAGACAATCCACATATTATCCTCAACTGAAGCTACCTCGAACATCCCAAGGAAAGACGCATTTCTTAAATCTGTCATTTCTCATATTGCTATTCATATATCTCAACACTCTCATTTCAGCTATCCACATCTTACATATTATTTATTGGCTACCTAGCATTCAGTTCCATAAAACATTGATGGTCTTGTGTAGTTGTGTCTATCCTCTAATGATTTCCATTAGCTTTATGGTATCTTATGGTGACATGATTATGATACTTAGAAGAACTAGTACACTTTAGTTGCGTCCACGGGCGGAGGCAGATGTAGGCAACCCTAAAATCTTGGAAAAATCTTTATATATAAGGAAACAAATTTATTTTACCCATCAATTACCACTCATGCAACTCTTATAAAGGAAATAATACCTTCCTTAATTGTGGATATCACATACCACAAACGTAAATTTGTTTAGCATGAAAAAGATAGAAAAGAAACCCGTAAAATTTCCTTTAAGTTCCCACTCTTTTTGGTTCCCATTATTTTCTTTTAAGTTCTCACTCTTCTTTCTTCATCTTCCTCTATGGTAAATCCTATAGAGAGGAAAAATAATATACCTCTAGAGGAAGCTAGGAATTTAGGTATGTACCCTCCACTTCCTTGGTTTTATTTCAACCTTTTAAAGATTTGATTTCATCTAATATATTGTTTCAAGTTTTTATTATTATGAAGAGCACATCTAAAAATAATTCTAATGTCACATTTCTAAAGAACATGTTAGATTCTAGTTTATTTACTATCTAATTTATTATATTTTAGACTAGAATCTCTAATTGAAATTCCATGATTCATATAATCTTTTTTATCTGTTAGATACTAGGAAGCACTGACACTTCGAAAATTGTTCTCGTGTTTGTGTCAGCAGATAATTCTTACAGTAGACTGATAAGCTTGTCCATCATTTTCCCAGAAAGTTTAATTTTTATTTTTGATTTTCTTTAGTGTGGAACTTATAGCTCCTTAGTTGGCTACAAATTTCTTATGCTTATTTTTTTTAGTGATTTGAACAGCTTTTGTACGAACCAAGATGTTTTGCCCACAATCAACTGAAATTCTGGCTACTCCCTGGTCGAGTCTATGAATACCCTTGATCAGTCTCACTTCCATGGTTTATGATTGATCCTATATTAAACGGTGACCCTGATAAATCTTGGTAATCAGTTTTGATTTATATCCCTTATTTTTGGTATTGTCAAAGTTATACCACGTGTAACACATCTTTGTCATGTACTTCAAAATTCTTTAGTTTCTTTTTTCTACTGTATTTATATTAAAACTAATGCCTTTAGTCTCATCAATTAAGATCATATTTTCAATGGACAACGTTCACCATAGATCCTTATATATATATATATATATATATATCAGTTAGACAATCTTGGGAGTTTCACTAAACATCTTTCGAATGATAAAATGTTTGGATAGGGATGCAATCTTGAATAATACAAGTCAGATATGCATCGTTCATTGGAATGTCATTCCTTCACTCTTTGGCGCTGTTATAGAGATTAATGCAATTCCCTGTAGCAAATTGCATCATCTTACCTCTTAGTCTAGACTCTTTATAATCTAGGAGAACTTCGAAGGTTCTCCTTGGGTGCATGAGCTTAAACTACAATCCAAAAAGTAGGTCTACCTACCTGCCAACTAGCTTTCTAGGTTTCATGGCATAGTCCTCTCATGCTCATAGCTACTTTGGTTAGGAATTTGGCACAAAGTAGAGGGTTGACGTCAGGACGACAACCGGTTATCTGTCAAATCTTGCATGTAGCTTTTTATGCTCCGTAGCCGACCCCATTCTGATGGGAGAAGGCTTGCATGATGATGATGATGAGGTATGCATCATTTGTCTGCACTGTTCTTATGGTTGTCTTTGTAGAATTTTAGAACTTTGCAAATACTTCAAAATTATAATATGCTGTTGCCTGTAGATGCAAAGCCGATACATATATTATATATGTTGTCTAACTTTTGGTCCTATGCAGTGATGGACAATTTTAAGAATGTCCCCCAACACCTATATGGCCTCAGTTCTTCACAAATGGACATGTTCATGACAGAAGATAACCCTGTCAGGCGGCAAGCTGAGAAAGTCACAGAGGCGAGTTTTACTTTTATGCATCCATTACCATATATATAATAGTCAATTGTAGTTAAACCTGACCACTGCGGATATCTTAAGAATATTTGTTGTAGCAAAACATTAGTAGGACAATTGTCACGTGTGGTTTTGTCAAATCATGTGCTCTTGGTTATGATAACAGGAAAGTATTTCGTCTGCAAGGAATTACCTTGATAATGGAGGGATGTGGAGTCCATCAGGCATGATTGAGGGTCCATCAAAGTACAGCATGAGTGTTAGCATGTATCGTGGAGGGGCTCGGGGATTTGGAAGGCCAAGAACTGCCCCTCCAGACTTGCCTTCCTTGCTGTTGGATGCTCGAATTTGTTACCTGGGCATGCCTGTAAGGCATCACTAACTTCGTCACATTTTTATGATTTGCGTTAAACAATTATGTTTTCTTTTGTTGTGCATTCCTTAGAACCTAATTTTCCAAATTGCTATTTTTTCAACAGATAGTTCCAGCAGTCACCGAGCTTCTTGTTGCACAGCTTATGTGGTTAGATTATGATAACCCCTCCAAACCACTGTACTTGTACATAAATTCATCTGGAACACAAGTAAGCACTGTTCTTATCAAAATACATAAAAGCTTGAGGATCTTCTTTAATTCCTTGACTTCTTGTAATGGATAACTTAGATTGCATGCAATATCACCATGTAACTAAACTGCAATGCACTTGCACACTAACATATTATTAACATAGTTGTTTGGTCCTCCAGAATGAGAAGAATGAGACCGTTGGATCAGAAACCGAGGCATATGCTATTGCTGATACCATAGCTGTAAGTACAATAACTTCATATGTCCTGTAACATCTTTCTGCTGTAAAGCTCATGTTAGAATTTGTTGGCTGTAGGTATTTCTTGTGGACAGAAATTTTATTGTTCTTTGGTTTTGTAGTTAAAATACTATAAAATATATAACCCTCATTAACACTAGAGTTTTTATGTAGTGGTTGGGAGTCTAGGGATTTTAACAATAATTAAGAAATCTCTAATCTGCTACTAACATATTAATTTCCAAATAATTTTAGAATTACTTACAACTCCATCCATGACCTGGGTAGTGGAAATTTGTGAGAGGTTGGGCTGTCGCATATTGTGTTAGATGCAAATTGAGCAATTAGAGGTTTTCCTATCATCGTTAAACATGTATAGTTGCATGGAGTGTGAGATGTACAATTGGTTAGCTGGAATTTGTAGTGCCAAGTTAATCTTGTAGATGGAAGTAGTTTGTTTTGTTGTTCCTTGGTCAACGTGCTATGAAAGGAGAACGACTATACTAGTAAAGTCTTGAATGAGAACAAAATAAACTCTCCCTCATAAGTCAATTTTCACAGGATTTCTTTTCCTACTCGTGATTCTTTCCTCTGGTAATCTACCTCTGGTGGTAATCGATGGCAAAGGTCGAGAATGATAGGGCTGTAATGGTAACTTCAGGCTCTCCTCCTCAAAATTTTGGCCAAGTAAATTAGAATAATTAGTTGGGTAATAAACAGAAGCGTGCGGGTATAAATTATACACATGTAAATATACAGAGAGACTGTCCACAGGACCACAAGGATGAGTGGAGACCTCAAGATTACAAGTATTGATGTCATTTAGCATCCTTTCTTTACATTTTTATATTCTCTCACCTAGGAACTAGGAAGGCATTATATGCTTGATAGCCTCGTTATGATCAGACATGGATCTTTTCTCTTATAAGTAACTTCCTGCACTGGAAATTCCAACAATATTCTGAGCACCAAATTGCTTTAGTTAATAAATATATAACAATCTGACATTGCATTTTTTCTATTATTTGCGGACAGTATTGCAAGTCAAAAGTGTATACGGTGAATTGTGGCATGGCATATGGTCAGGCAGCAATGCTTTTATCCCTAGGTGCCAAGGGCTTCCGTGCTCTCCAGCCAAATGCCTCCAGTACGTGATGTTCATATTCTGCAAGTTTTGCTAACATTCAATATGTTATGGCTCATTATGACTTATGGTCTGTAGCTAAATTATACCTTCCAAAGGTCAACAAATCCAGTGGAGCAGTCATTGACATGTGGATCAAGGTGAGACATTTTTTTTTTTTCATATATGTAGTCATTATTGTGGTTTTCTCCCTGTGATGTATAACTCATATGCAAACAATAGGACAGGGATTCCTAAGCCAATTTCCTGATTCCAGTTGGCTTGTCTTGAAGTTGTGTGAGTTCTGTTGGTGATTAAAATAGTGTCCTACCCATGGATTTTCTTCATCCTAACATCATTTTGATGTGATTTGTATCTTTTAGTGATTTGTGCTTCTATATCCCTTTGCCCAGGCAAAAGAGCTCGATGCAAACACTGACTACTACATTGAACTAGTAGCTAAAGGGACCGGCAAGCCCAAGGAGGAAATTGCAAAGGATATCCAGCGTCCTAAATATTTCCAAGCAGAAGAAGCAATTGCTTATGGATTAGCAGACAAAATTATAAGTCCACAGGATACTGCATTTGAGAAACGGGTAAGTAGTTACTTTGCGTAGATCTTCTATTGCTGGCAGCTTCCATTCTGCACTTGGTGACATTTATTAACAAATTTTGTTTCAATCAGAACTATGATGAGTTGCTAGCGCAATCAAAAGCCATGCGAAGCAGAGCCGCAGCTGGTTTGCAAGCAGGTGCATCTGGAGCTAGATAGTGTGCAGGGAAGAAGGATATATAGAAAATAGTGGTAATAACAACATTCCGGTGCGTTAAACCAGTCAGTACATTACGAGATATTTGGCATTAGTGTGGGATCCCAATGGTGTTATTTGTTGGTTATAGATGTATTATTGTGCAGTGTTATTCATGCCTAATTTTGGAAACGAGTTCTCAGTTCTCGTTCGGATTTAATTTTTTATTCCCATTTTCGTTTCCGTTAAACAATGCACTCTCCGTTTCTATCCTCATTTTCGTTCGGATTCAATTTTTTATTTTCGTCTCATATCCTATTAATAATTTTTTTTTATATATTATAAGCTTAAAAACTGTTTTTATTAAAAAAAAAGACATGTTAATAAAACCTGATTTTCATCAAACAAATATACTACTAGATAGAAAAAATGATTCAATACAACAAAAAAATAATATTAATCCAATAAAAATATGCAAGTACTAAATAGAAGTCTACAAAACAAAACAATAAAGAATGAATGTTAATTCTAAAGAACATATTCCAAATAGAGGTCTACATTTTAATACAATAAAAATATTTGGGTATAAGTAATCAGGGTTGAAAATTTATCTGGGTGGGGAGTGCTATACCAATACCCGGTCCTGAATCCAATTGGGAATTTTTTTTAGTTCTCATCCTCGTCCCCATCTCCGTTTTTAAATCTCCAAATCTGTTCCCGTCGGAGGAAAAAAATCGGGTTCTCGTTGAATTCTGGAGAAATTGCCATCCCTACTTGCAAAAGGTAGTCATATTGATGTTATTAATACTAGAAAGTGCCCACGTTGATGTGTGTTTTGTTTGTGTTTTTTTTTCCTTCCACTTTTAAAATATATATATATATATATATATATATATTTGTATGAAAACTTTATTTTAAAATAATATAAAATATTATAAAGTAAATTTATTTTTGAGATGGTGACTATTTATTATAATTTGATGTGTGTAATTATTAGTTGTTAGTAATTATGTTTGTGTAATTTACATGGTAGTTAATTAAAGTACATGTTGATATATACAAGGTTGGAGAAAAATATTGATGAAAGCTACTGTAGCAAATTAGAATATCGTTCCCTTTCTCTTTTGTGCCGCAGAGAGAATACAATCCTACCTTGGCAAGGAACCAACTTTATAGACAAGTGGTGTTAGGTCAAAACCTGATCCTAAAAACTATGTTTACAGATTTTTAACCCCATTCTAATGGTTGAGAGGCCTATATTGTGATGGTGTATATTCGTGATTAAGGTTTTAAGTATAGTCGAACATTTTGTTTGGTACCTAAAAGACTCGTGCTTCTATATAGATTGAACGTTCTATTCTATGTATTTATCATTTTATTTATAAAAGTCCTGTGTCAATATTGAATTTATCATCTTTGGATTCTGTAACAATCATATATTGATGAAAATGTCAAAAATTAAGCAACAAAAGCTTACGCACTAGGTCATGTAAAAGCCATATTCTCTTACAATTACCTCTTCAAAGATCCAATAAGCAACAAGCAACTAAAAATGCAGAATTGTAACTCCCAAAATAAAGTAGAGCAAACGAAATTTTGGAGAGGAGGTGGCATGACCAGGGCCGGCCCTGCCCAGGGCGGGCAGGACGACCGTCCAGGACCCCATGGACCAGAAGGGCCAAATTTTTTTTTTTGTTTAAATATATAAATAATTTTGATCCGAAAATAGAACTAGTATTTACCATTGACCATTTTTAGTACAAAACAGTTGTTATGTAGTGGTTATTATATTAGACTTGCACATAAGAGGTTCCTAGTTCAAATCTTGGTGGGGGCATATTTTTTATTTTATTTTTGTTTTATTTTTTTTACATTATGTACGGGGCCTCATTTTGAAAGTTCGTCCCGGGCCCCTGTGAGCTCAGGGCCGGCCCTGGGCATGACGACCTCGCTCTTTGCTGCTGCGCTTGGCTTCCTTGTTAGAGGTGTCGGAGAGGAGGTGGCTTCTTGGCATCCAGAGACGTCGGAGAGAAGATGGAGGAGGATTTCGAAATAATTATTTAATAATAATAATAATAATAATAATAATAATAATAATAATAATAATAATTATTATTATTATTATTATTATTAGTAGTAGTAGTAGTAGTAGTAATAGTAAATATTTACATAATTAATATCGATATTATTAACTACTATTAGTAATTAATTAAATGATTAGCATTATTAATTAATTAGAAATATTAAATAATTATTCTTTAAAAAAATAATTATTAATTTAGTTAGTCCAATTAGTTAATTTTTGTTATTATTATAATGTACTTTTCTCTCGTTCCATTCCCTCCTAAATTCAATTTTTACTATATACTTTTTTTTTACTTTCTTCCTATATCCAAACACCCCCACTAGTTAATGTCGAATAAATCGAAATTCTAAAAATCCAAAATTGAAACTGAATCGAAATTAGCCAAAACTGAAACCGAACCGAATAATCAATTCTGTTTATTCCGTTTGTTCGGTTGGAATATTTCTCTTGTTTAATGGGTTGGATCCAATGTTGGAATCGTAATTAAATTATATAAAAAATTATAATATTTATACACATATTTGTTATATTTTAAAATTGAGTCCAAAGTTGAATTAAATTTTAAATTATCAAAATTGGACTTCAAAACATATACATAAAATTGTTGTTTTCAAAATATACACATCTTTAAGGGCTAATTAGAGTTTAGACCCTGTATTTTGTACCAGCTTAGAGTTTAAGTCATGACATGTCAGTTGGAGAGTTGAAACCTTTAATTTTTACTTTTACTTTCATTTTTTTTCCATTTCACCCTCCCTAGTCTATATAGGAAGATTTCATTGTCAAGCATGAAAGTGAGGGTATAATGGAAAAGATAAACCAAATAATAAAAATTTAGGGTCTAAACTCTTCAATTAGACAAGTATAGAAGTCAAACTCCAAGCTAGTATAAAATTCAAGGTCTAAACTCTATTTACTCTCATTTTTAATCACAAACTATACATAAATTTGTGAATATTTACATAACTGTATAAGCCTTATTCGATTTTTGATTTTCGATTTTGGACCAAAATCGAAATCCAACGTGTGTGTATATATATATATATATATATATATATATATATATATATATATATATATATATAATTTTCACAGCGGAAACGAACAGAATTTTTTTCCAAATGGAAACGGTCTCTTATTCTGTTCGGTTCCAAAACTCTAACAATAGTAAGAATATTTTTGAAGACATTGGGCTAGGCTTGTACTTGTGTCTTAACATGGGCTAGGCCCATATGTAATTTATAGGCGGCACTCTCTCTCTCTCTCTCTCTCTCTCTCCTTTTTTCTTGCTCGATAACTCCTCTTGTTCCGTCAGTCTCCACTCTACTCCACCTCAAGATTTTTATCATGGTAAGCCAGCTCTTCTTCAGTCCGTCCGTCTTTCTTTCTTTCTTTCCCATCTAATCTCAATTCTTCCATTAGATTTTATTTACATATATTTTTGCTAACCCTAATTCTCTTAATTCATCAAAGATCCGGTACTATGGAATGAGAGCAAGAAACAACAGTGCAAAAATTTAATCAAGCAAATTTGTTATTCTACATAGAGTTATTTACATTTTAATAGGTATGTTTATAATTTTGTCAGGGGTGTAACATGGCACATAAATTTTCTAAGGTTTCTTCTTGAATGCTACAAAGTGTTAAGAGATATTAAAGAGAAGGATTTAGGGAAATATTAGCGTATTACAATTTACATGTCAAGGTTTGATATGTAGGAGATATTCTGCAATGATCATTCTCCTAGGCCTTTAAATGCTAAAGTGCGTTTGGTACTATCGTTTCCTCCTAGCAAGCACCGGCAGTGAGGCGTCTTTGTCGTATCGTGTCGGACATGTGCCGTACACGACACACACTCCGATGAACACTAGGAGACACCAAACTTTTAAAAGATGAACTTACAGTTGTTGGCGTCATCATCAACAAAGCCTTCTCCCATCAGAATGGGGTCGGCTATGGATCATAAGAAAACTCCATAAAAAAATTGACAAAACTAAACTTACAATTGAGGATGATATTCTATTAAAGTGTTTTCCTTTCTAAAACACAGACAACCAGCTAAATGCAAATGCAGGTATACTAAAAGAATGTCAAAGTTTCTGTTGGTGTTTTCCACTTTGCTTTGGGAGTTTTAGTCCCACATTGAAAAACCACCAATGTGTATATCTCAATATATAGTTTTGCGTAGTATTGGTATATGCACATGGGGTGGTGGTCCATGTGGGTTGATTTTCTTAGAGGGATTAACTGTGTGAACCCCATCATGACAATCTTTATTTTGTCACCACCTTTGGGAAGTTCCCCTTAGGAGCTAAGCTCCGAAGGGGCTTAGCGACTCGAACTCGGGCTCAAGGGTGCAAAGTGGCGCACTTTGCACTTGTCAACATCGTCGTATGGCACTCGTGCGCTCATTTTATGCGCAAGTTGCATGCACGGTTGCTTGCTCGGACGCATGCTTCGAGGCACTATGCGTCCAAGTGCTATGCGGCCAGGTGCTATGCGTCCAGGTGCTTTACGGTCTGAAACTATGCGGCCAGGCGCTATGCTGCCAGCGAGCTTGTATGAGCGAGTTGCATGTGGAGGGGACAGGGTCAGTTGTTGGCGGTGTATGCGGCGCATGATTATTCGTGCTATCCGGATTATGCGACGTATGCGGCGCAAGGGTGTCTGTGGACAGTGGCTGCTGCTTTCGGGACTTGGCGGCGTTTGACACTTTGACGGCGCTGTCCTGTGCAGCGTGACCGGCGGCGGAGACGATGCATGCGGCTACGACAACGCATGCGGCATGATATCAGATAGCGCATATGCGGTCTTGAGCTTTCTCAGGCCGCATCTGTGCTGTTTTCCTCTCTATATAGACGAGCTTCTCTTTCTTTCAGAGAAGAGAAAAAATCGAGAGCACCAAAGCGATATGCGGCCTCAGTGAGCACCCTTCCACAAAGTATTTTCGAGTGATCCGAAGGTGACCAAGAGCGTTCCAGAAGTTCTCGTGTGGACTTGCTGGATCCTGGGGCAGTTCGTTATATAGCGCGAATCTTGCCTTGAGCTCCGGTGGTTTTGATCACCCCAACAAGGAGTTTCCTTTTTTGTATTTCTTTTCTTGTTTCCGTTCCTTCTCGTTGTAGCGTCTGCGAACGTAAAGAGAAGAACGGCGCGGGGCTGATCAACCAAACTTTCATCCAAACTTCTACATGGATTTTTCTTTCTTTTGTCACATTTCGCTCAAAGCAAAGGGTTGGAGCAGATGCAGTTGAAGCATAAACGGTAAGGTCAGAAAGGCTATCGGAGAGCCTTTGTGCTCTACAAGACAAGAAGAAAATCCGGGAGGATCGCCTTCCCAATTCGAAGTTTTTTTCTGGAAGACCAAAGGGAGGACCGACTAGGAGAGTCAGGCTATTATCCTCTAAGGCTTGCCGAATTCGGGCTCTTGCTGTTAGGTCTAGGGCAAGGGTGAGACCTAGGGTAAGAGTCATAATAGTCGTCGGATTGGGTGTATTTTTTGTTGTATTTGCATTTTCTTTGGGTCGTCAGTTTGTAACATGTTCCTGGTTTTGTGTTTCTGTGAAGTAGTGTGTTACTGTAGAGAAACTCTTGTGTGGATCTCAGTGCACCAACTTTTGTAGAGACGAACTCTTGTGTGAGTCTCTACTTTGTGGACTTCCTCTACTGTGATTTGGCTTCGGGACTAACAATCTCAAGGCAAGATCCGAGTTAGAATGGACAACCGCTCAAACCTTCTCGATACTAGCTTTTACAAGCTTGAGAAGTTTGATGGCGAACACTACAACATTTGGAAGAGGAAGATCTCCTTGAATCTTCAACTTGTCAATGTTGTTTATGTGTTGGCTGATCCTGAACCTACCATTCCTGAAGATGGAGGAGAGATTGCCTTTTGCATGACGCAGGATGCGCAATCCAAGTGGAAGAAAAATGACCTCTGCAGGTTGTTGATTCTCAATGCTATGGACGACTCGATGGCAGTCCTACGGCAAGAAGGAGAAGGCAAGAGATGTCTAGGAATCTCTTGATAAGCACTACAAAACTGACGAAAAAATGTCTAAAATCCATCTCGTCGAGAAATTCTCCACTCTACAATTTGAGGACGAGAAGGTGATGTTACCACAAGTCAAGAAACTTCTGAAGATGCAGCAGAAACTGGAGGAAGAGGACATGAAGCAGGAAGACAAATTTATGGTAGTGGTTATCGTCACCAAACTTCCTCTATGCTGGATCAAGTTCAAGACTGACATACCGCAGGAAAATGGAGATCCAGCTCGAAGATATTCTTCACTGGATTCACATTGAAGATGAAGCCATAGGGCAACTAAAGTTGGACTCCTTGTCCAAGCAGTTGGCTAAGGCCAACATGGTACATGCAAGCGATTCTAAATGGAAGCAAAAAAATTTCTATAAGAAGAAGAAGAATGACTTCAACCAGCTGAAGGTGAAGTCTGCTCAATTCAAGCTAAAGCCGGAGACTGATGTGACATGCTACAACTGTGGCAAGAAGGGTCACTATGAGAGCCACTGCAGGTCAAAGCCTAAACCGAAAGAGCAATGCGAGCTTAACCTAGTCGCTATGATTGCGCATGTTGAGTCACATGGCGTGGACACTGACTGGTGGGTGGACACTGGTGCATCTTGCCACGTGTGCTCTAAGAAGGAGCCGTTTGCCAAGTACGAGCCTATCTCTGAGAAAGTCTCGATGGCGGATAAGTCTCAAGTTGCGGTACTGGAGATCGGGACGGTAGTGCTGAAGCTGACCTCTGGAAAGTCACTTATACTGGAGAATGTGAAGCACGTACCTATGATCGCCAACAATCTGGTTTCTGGAAGTCTGCTGTGCAAGGCGGGCCTGAAGATGCATATCAATGCCGGTCAGATGGTGATGTCCTACAAGGGAACATATTTCGAAAAAGTTTTCTGTACCGAAGGGATGTTTAAACTGCAGCTTGTAACTCATTCTGTTTGCATCAATGCAGTCTCTACTTCTGGTTATTCTCTTGAGTTGTGGCATAATAGACTAGGACATGTGCATTGTAAACGCATTAACAATATGTCTAGTCTAGGTCTTATCTCCAAATGTAGGGGTAAGGAGGTAGAGAAATGTGAAGTCTGTGCGCAGACAAAGATCGTCAGGAAGCCGTTCAGAAGGGTGAACCGAAGCACAGATCTTCTGGAGTTGGTACACTCATATATCTGTGACTTCAAGCAATTCTCCACAAAGGCCGGAATGAAGTATTTCATTACTTTCATTGACGATTTCTCGAAGTACGCGTTCGTATATCTTCTCAAGTCGAAAGACGAAGCATTCGAGAAGTTTAAGGACTTCAAGGCTGAAGCAGAACGTCAAACGACTCAGAAGTGATCGAGGTGGAGCGTATCATTCCTTGGAATTTGCATCGTTCTACAAAGAACATGGAATTATCAACGAAACGACTGCTCCGTATTCTCCCCAATCTAATGGTATAGCAGAAAGGAAGAACATGACGCTGACATAAATGATGAACTCCATGTTGCTGACAACAGTACTTCCAAAGTGCTTATGGGGAGAAGCAGCGCTTACGGCTACGTTTATTCTAAATAGAGTGTCGTTCGCGATATCTGACATTACTCCTCATGAACTCTGGTTCAAGGTCAGACCCAACTTGAATGTCATTCGAGTGTGGGGGTGTCTGTCGTATGTGAAGCTTCTAGACCTCAAGATACAGAAGCTGGGAACGAGGACTACGAAGACTATATTTCTGGATTATGCTGATAAGAGTGATGCTCGGAGGTTTCTTGATATCGAATATAATCATATCGTAGAATCTCGCGACGCGGAATTCTTTGAAGACAAGTTTGCTAGGCACAAGAATATTGTTCTCGTGGATGTCCCGGAGAATGCTGCTTGCACAGACGAGGCAAGTACCTCTCAGAGAGAAGTAGTCCAAGAAGAAGTCATTGATGAGACTATATTTGAACCAGAACCCACTGAGCCGAGGACAAAGCGAGTGAGGAGGCCGAAGGACTTCGGAGAAGACTTTGTTACCTATAATGTAGAAGCTGATATGCTTACCTATGATGAGGCAATGAAGACCAGAGATGCTATTTTTTGGAAGGAGGCTGTCAATGACGAGTTTGACTCGATAACTTCTAATAATACATAGAAGTTAGTCGATCTGCCTGAAGGAGCTAAACCCATCGGATGCAAGTGGATCTTTAAGAAGAAGATGAAAGCAGACGAAATTGTTGACAAGTTCAAGGCCATGCTAGTGCCAATGGGTTTTCTCAGATGCAGGGGATTGATTACTTTGACACCTATGCTCCCATTGCACGGATGACTACTATCAGGATGCTGATTGCTCTAGGTGCAATTCACAGGAAGGTGATTCATCACATGGACGTCAAGACATCATTTCTGAATGGTGAACTGACTGAGGATATTTACATTTAGCAGCCAGAAGGGTTTGTCGTCAAAGGTCTTAAAGACAAAGTATGCAAACTGGTGAAATCTTTGTATGGTCTGAAGCAAGCTCCCAAATTGTGGCACGAGAAGTTTGGCAAAGTTATCAGATCAAATGGCTACATAGTCAGCGAAACTGATAAGTGTGTGTACACGAAGTTCGCTGGTGATAGAGGTGTTATCATTTGTCTCTATGTGGACGACATGCTAATCCTAGGCACGGATGAAGAATGTGTTACTAGAACAAAGATGTTCCTCTCATCTAAATTCAGTATGAAGGACATGTGAGATGCAGATGTCATCCTTGGGATTAAGATAATCCGGACGGAAGCTGGGCTTGCTCTATCACAAGCTCACTACGTGGAGAAGATGCTCACACGCTATGGATATCAGGATCTTCCAGAGATTGGTACTCCATATAGGTATGACAAAAAATTGAAGCCTAACCCAGAAAAAAGCGTCAGACAGTTGGAGTATTCTAGCGTCATCGGGAGCTTGATGTATGCTACAAATGGCACTAGGCCTGACATTGCTTTTGCTGTGGGGATGCTGAGTAGATTCACGAGTAACCCAGGTGTTGAACACTGGAAAGCTGTGAAGAGGGTGATGGGATACCTCAAGAAGACTCAGAAGTTTGCACTTTACTACAGCGGAGATCCAGCAGTGGTAGAAGGCTTCAGTAATGCTAGTTGGTGCTCAGAAGAAGAGAGCTAGAGATCCACAGGAGGATATATTTTTTCAATGGGTGGAGCTGCTATATCGTGGAAGTCGAAGAAGCAGACTATGCTCACACTCATGAATGGAATCTGAGTTCTATGCACTTACGGCTGCAGCAGATGGAGTAGAGTGGCTTCGGGAGCTCATGTACGATCTTCCAATGGTTGGTGTGCAGATTTCGGCTGTACCGATATACTGCGACAACCGGACAGCTGCAACAGTGGTATATAATAATCTTTTTAATGGAAAGAAGAGAACTGTGCGGCTTCGGCACAGAGCACTGAACAATCTCATCAAGACTGGTGTCATTGCAGTGATGGATGTTCGAAGTCAGGAGAACCTGACAGATCCGTTCACTAAAGACCTCAAGCGCTAGCTAGTCGAAGACACAGCAGGTAAAATGGGCTTGAAGGACCTCTGATATTGTGTTTTTGTAATCCTGTCATTAAGTTTTATACTATTAGTTCAAAGAGAAATCTACTAGGCATCTAGTTTTTGGTTCAAAGGAGGATCATTGACCTGAAAAATATCAGGTACAGTGGGTAGTCTTTCGGGACAGGATGGGATACGTACCAGAACCACTGTGGTCTACTACTTGTTCTTTATATTTATATATAGAACAAATAATGTGTAAGGGTGGCTTCGATGCCTTAATGAGTTCTCGGACAGAGTGAATATCAGGCGTGCGCTGCAGGAAGCACGCGTAGTTCAGCACTACAAGGGACTTATATCCCATGCTACAGTGGTGTGACACCACGATGAGATAAAAGATGTAAAGCCTCGGCTGCGAGCCATGTTACAGTGGCAGTAGCACCGCAAATATGCAGGTAGCCTAATGCTGAAAAGATAAGAGTTGTAGCACAGCACTACTAAGAGGCCGGTGACCTCATGCTACAGTGGGTGACACCACATGAGGTAGTTAACCTCGGCTGCGAGCCATGTCACAGCGGCGTAGCACCGCACGAAAGCGCAAGGCTTCATGCTTGGATGTAGTACAGCACTACTAAGAGGCTAGTGACCTCATGCTACAGTGGGTGATACCACAAGAGGTAGTTAACCTCGACTACGAGCCATGTCACAGCGGCGTAGCACCGCACAGAAGCACAAGGCTTCATGTTGGAAAATGTTAAATTCTCTTAAAAGAACTCACCTAAGTGTATGAACAGATATATAGGCCGTCTCTTGAGGGTAAACTTGTAGACACCCAAGATACATACATCGAAACCAGGTCAGCACAGGGTCTTTAATGTGAGACCGGAGGCACAGCTGATGTCATTGTGCGAGTGGGAAGAACAACAACTATGGTTTAGAATTCAAGGCTTAGTCCATTCTTGTATCGTACCGTTGTTTGACCCATGCAGGAAGATTCAAGTCGTGTGCTACATCTATCCTAATCATAATGGGCAGTCATTGTGAGGAACGTTCGACCATATATTGTGATATATGTGGAGGATTGTTGGTGTTTTCCACTTTGCTATGGGAGTTTTAGTCCTACATTGGAAAACCATCAATGTGTATATCTCAATATATATAGCTTTGCTTAGTGTTGGTATATGCACATGGGGTGGTGGCCCATGTGAGTTGATTTTTCTAGAGGGATTAAGTGTGAATCCCATCACGACAATCTTTATTTTGCCACTACCTTTGGGATGTTTTCCTTAGGAGCTAGCGACTCGGACTCGGACTTGGACTCGGACTCAAGGGCGCAAAGTGGCGCGCTTAGCACGTCAGCATCGTCGCATGGCGCTCGTGCGCTCATTTTATGCGCAAGTTGCATGCACGGTTGATTGCTCGGGCGCATGCAGCCAGGAGCTATGCTGCCAGGCGCTATGGGGACATGAGCTTTGCGTCCAGGTGCTTTGCGGCCTGGAGCTATGCGGCCAACGAGCTTGTATGAGCGAGTCGCATGTGGAGGGTACACGGTTAGTTGTTGGCGGCGCATGCGGCGCATGGTTATCCGTGCCATCTGGATTATGCGGCGCGAGGGTGTCTGTGTACAGTGGCTGCTGCTTTCGGCGCTTGGCGGCTTTTGACGGTGCTGTCCTGTGCAGCGTGACCGGCGGTTTCGGCGACGCATGCGGCTACGACAACGCATGCAACATGGTGTCGGATAGCGCATATGCGGCCTTGAGCTTTCTCAGGCCGCATAGATGCTATTCTCCTCTCTATATAGATGAGCTTCTTCTTCTTTCAGAGAGAGAAAATCGAGAGCACCAGAGCGATATGCGGCCGCAGTAAGCACTCTTCCACAAAGTGTTTCCGAGTGATCCGAAGGTGACCAAGAGCGTTCAAGAAGTTCTCGTGTGGACTTGCTGGATCATGGGGCCAGTTCGTTATATAGCGCGAATCTTGCCTTGAGTTCCGTTGGTTTTGATCATCCCAGCAAGGAGTTTCCTTCTTTGTATTTCTTTTCTTGTTCCCGTTCCTTCTCGTTGTAGTGTTTGCGAACGTAAAGAGAAGAACGGTTTTATGATTCTTGTTGTATTTGTATTTTCTTTGGGTCGTCAGTTTGTAACATGTTCCTGGTTTTGTGCTTCTGTGGAGTTGTGTGTCACTGTAGAGAAACTCTTGTGTGGATATCAGTGCACCAACTTTTGTAGAGACGAACTCTTTTGTGAGTCTATACTTTGTAGACCTCCTCTACTGTGATTTGGCTTCGGGACTAACAGTTTTAGCATCAAATTGTACTGGTTTAGCAGCTATCGCTTGGACGTAGGTCCAACCTCCTTGTCGTAAGGTTTGAGTGGGTTCAAATTGGTAGTCCAGGTATCCATCTGATCGGCCTAAAACGCATGCCATATGATAGCTTCCTTGGCTTGCACTTTGGCACCAGCATAGAGGCTTAAAACCATGCTGGCGGTTGGTTATAAAACTTCCACTAATTCTTTTATGGATCTCTCGTGCTCCATAGCTAATAACCCCATTCCGATGGGAGACGGCTTGGATGATGATGAACTGTAAGCTAGCAATGGGAAAATGCATGATATGTTTATGAATTTTGACGACTGCGAGTACACCAAACCCATGATATGTTTTATGAATTTTGACGACTGCGAGTACACCAAACCAGTAGGCTAAGTACATAAAATTTAATTATTTTATGATCTCTCCGAATGTTCCATAGTTGATTCATTTTAGATCGATTCACCCATATTTTTTTCTCCTTTGCAGCAGCAGCAGCAGCTAATTCATTATTTGAACAATTTAGCTATGATTCCTAAAGCTTTAGGTCATGATTAGATCCTATGGCATTGAAACCCACACAAAAAGAACAATCACAAGAAACGACGACAATTTTTTTTTACTGAGAAGCGTGACTAAATATATCAATGTATATGAATATGAACAAATTCATAGCATATTGCGGTGAAATTCATGAAATTTCTCCACAAACACTTATTTTAGTACAACGCAGAGAGAGAAGATCCGAAATTGGAAACCCTAGTAATTCAAATTTGAAGGGAAAAAAACTCCAAAAAACTTGCGATGGGAAATTGGATGATGAGAAATTACTATTCGAATCCCCTTAATTTTGTGGAGAAGAAGAGAGAGTGGAGTGAGGAGCACCATCTTGAAGAAAAAATAATAAGATGCATTCGTCTCATGCGACATCTTCAATTGGGAATTTTGTTACACAAAAAGGGCTTTAGTTTGTATAAGTAAATATGGGCTGGAATGGAGGCCCAATAATATTTCTCCTATTTCTTTATTGAGAATGATCATTGTTGTAGTCTGAATAACTATGGAGTTCATCAGGAACTCCGTAGAAGAAGAGAAGGAAGAGAAAGAGAAACTTTGTTGATTAATATGAGCAAGTCACCCTAGACTGGGTATATTGCTCATAGGGAGAGAAGATCTCTATCTATTGGGAACAATTAATTTCCATATCATTATCTCTTAATATGAACAAGTCACCCCAATTTATCGTTGCTTGAGCCTACAACCAATTTCCCCCCATTTTTGTTAGAGCTGTCATTGAAATAGTCTTACACGAGTTATCTCTGAAAAGGTCTGTGGGGGAATACATTTCTTTAATTTGAGCTATTTTGTTGACTTCAATTATATGCATTCCCTCACACAAAGTATGCTCCCTCGTGACATCTAAGAAATTTCTCTTCAATGCCCTTTAAGAAGAAAGAGCATTTTAGGTAGGGAAAATTGTAGATAAATTCTGAGTTATGCTGTTGTCCCTTGAGATTGAAGGATATGCTCTTGCATGTGAAAACTTGTCATTGTTAATCACCATTACCTTTTCCAGTTGAAGTGTCTTTTCTTTATAGATCATACTATAGTTAAACTGGAATTCAACTTCAACCACCATGTATCCATTCAAGTTGAACAGTACCATTATAGAAATAATCATTTAACTTCAGCTTTTCCAGCTAAACTTTCTCTATCTTACATTGCCATATTTTATATTGAACTCTAACTTGTAGCCCTTTTATGATGCTTAGTCAAAGAAAAGGGGCCTTTCATTGGAGGAGAAGCGTGAGCAGATTCTGAAGATCTTTTATGATTCTCAAGACTTCTTTCTTGTGAGTGTATCATTATTTTTGTATGTTGGTTTGAATGGTATGCCTCTGTTTTTCATGTTAAAACTTGCTATTGTAACTCTTATTTTCTATATATTATTCCATCAATTTTCCTTCTCCAACCACCTGCCCACTCCACCTTCTTTCACGATATTTTCATTCTATCAAGATTGCAGTGAGATTCTCAATCTACCACGAGCATGAAACTCCATGATAGCAAAAGTTTCCCGATGGTTTTTCTCTTATTCTTGCCAACTTGTTACTTACTTACTTACCATAATTACCTTCTGGTAGCGGTAAGAAGATGCACATATGTACATAAAATGAATGTAAGATTTTATATACGACTTGGTGCACATCAATTTACTATGTGCTCTATGTTTGTGTGTTGTGTGTACGTGCCTTGCTCTTTAAATTCTCAAAACTGAAAAATACTTATAGTGATGATCCATATATGGATATTGATAGTCAATGAGAACTACACGAATCCACAAAAGAAAATATAAGGAAAGTAATATAGATTTTGGGTAGGATTTCCTCTATCCAAGAAAAAACTCTAATGTCCGTTACTTCAAAATAACAAGTTCCAAGATTACAATGAAAATGCTAAGCCTATATATAATATAAGCAGTCACACCCAAATCATGCTTTAGGAACTTACGGAAGCAAAATAACAATTTTTAGAAACTAAATAAGAACTTAGAAAGTAAGAAACCAACTTAAAAAATAACAAAACTCGAGTCAGCGCCACGGGCGATGACGGTGCTGCTTGCAACTCTATCATGACATGATAACGATAATATGGCAGACTGCAGGTAGCTAACACCTTCACCCAGTCTTATTAGCTCTATCTTCCTCCTACATTCTTGTGTTCATGCTGGTCGCTTCTCCTTACTGGAACCATCAGGAAACCACCGGGAAACTAGTTTCTATTGCTACTATGGGCAGTGTGGAAGATATTAGGTAATGACAAGTGTAATCTTTCGGTGGTCTGTGGAAAAAAAATCATAAGGGCTAGCTGAACTAAAGTGATAAGAAGAGATTGCCTTATAACTGAACTAAAGACCAGTTCTAACGAAATCATACTTAAACTTTGTGCAAGTTCTAATTAGATCTTATGGTTATACGACCCTATGTAGTGATTTCCCCCTAGTAGGAACTTACCCAGGTCAAGCAAGGTTGGAGATCAGATTGTGGTTCCTCCTGTATGAAGTTTCAATTCCAGTTTATGTTGCACGGACAGGGATAGGACACGACATGGACACGGCACCTACTTAGGTGTGTCCTAGTGTATTTGGAGTGTCTGATAACTGTGCTACACGAGATTTTAGGAGTGTCTGTGCTTCCTAGTTTCCACTTGATCTACCTTGCAGTGATCTTCTCGTCACGAAAGCAAGGATAATACTTTTTGCCTGCATATCTTTTTTTAAAGTTGTTTATGAATTGTAAATGCATTTATTTGTTGTAATTTCATAAATATATGTACACGTGCGGTGTTAAAGTCCATGCCACTACACCTGTGTTGGAAGGATAAGGGTATATATTTATATTCAACACTCCCTCGCAAGTCGAAGGTCCATCTTGGCCAGAAAACTGGATTTACGTAGTGGTTATTTTTTCTGTAAAATCTGCTTAAAATGCATGCTAAAGGGATTGAACTTGCGTTGCTCTAATACCAAGTGAAAGTCGTTGCCACTACACCAAAATTCTAGAGGGTGTGGGATGAAGGTTATATATTTATGTTCAACATATGGGAAGAATTACCTAGGCCTTTCTTCTCTTATTCCTCGTGTTATTTATAATCAACATTTATTATGAATGTTTCCTACAGCTCAGGGTAAACTAGCTTGTTTGTCTTTTTTTCTTCTGCCATGTTTATTTTACATAAATACTCAATTTGTTTATATTTAATTTCTTTCTTGTTTTTCACTGTTAATAAGCTTAAAGAGATGGAGAAACTGGGTCCTAAGAAGGGTGTGATTAGCCAATCGGTAAAGGACGTTATTCAAAGTCTAGTGGACGATGATCTTGTTTTGAAAGACAAAATAGGCACTTCTGTGAGTTTATGTTTTCATTATAGCTTATTTTTGTATCTTGATGTATAGCATTTGACTACTGGTGCTAGTGCAGTCTACCGTACTTAATATCTACTTATATCATTAACCAACTTGTTTAGTTATGCAGTTGTACTATTTAATCTCTTTGTATTCTCAGGTATATTTTTGGAGTCTTCCTAGCTGTGCTGGTAATCAGGTCTAATTTTCTATCTAAAAGTTATAGGTTGTAATTGTGATTGCTATTTTGTTTGAACGTTCATTTTCTGGAAATGGGTTCTGTAATCAGTTGAGGAGTGCTTACAACAAATTGGATGCTGATCTTTCAAGTAGCAGGAAGCGTTTTTCTGAGCTAATTGAACAAAGGGACAACTTGAAGAAAGGCAGGGAGGAATCTGTAAGTTGTTTGCGCTAGCCCAGTGGATCCATCAGCTCATGCTTATGTTAGGCTATGCTTATGCCATTTATGCAGAAGAAGTATAAGTTCCAATCCTTCGTTATCAAGGGGTAACAAGTTTATGAGAGACTATAAAGCTATGTTACCCGGACTCTCCACTTTAGGGAGAAGACCCGTGTCCACCTGATAGGACATGGGTATGGAATCCGCATCCGATCCTCCATTGTGACAATTGGATCCTTCATGGTGACAATCAGAAGACTGGTAGTGAAGTAGATAGTCTATTTTAATGTGGTAGTGAAGTAGATAGTTTATTTTAATATGGTAGATTGGTAGTAATGTTACGAAACCTTACAAATTTAATTACATGATATATTTTTATGAAACAATGCAAATTTAATTATAAGCTTAAATATATGCAACTATGCAAACTTAATTACAACTGTGTCTTTTTATGAAATCATGTAAATTTAATTAGAGAGTATGTCTTTTTATGAAATCGTGCAAATTTAATTACATGTTTTTTATGAAGCCATGCAAATTTAATTACATGGTGTCTTTTTATGAAACCATGTTCAAATATATTTATTTTAATAGTTATATCTCCGTACTCGTATCCAAAATTTGGATCCTTTTTAGCCGAGTCCGTGTGTCCTTCAAATATGAGTTTGAAGGACCCGACTCTTGGATATGTACTCATACCCGACACTCGTATCCGAATCCAGGTAACATAGCTGTAAAGTTCTCATTTTCTTTACTTTTTAACACAGTCATCTTCTAAGGAATCTTATATCATGCTATATGGAGGTTGAAGACACTGGCTTAAGCAAAGAACTAAGACAAATCCTTCATTATACCATACCAGATGTGTCTCTTATACATATAGGGGATATTAATGTATACTTACCATAGAATGATTGGTGACTGAGATTTGCTGTACATATTTATGAGTTACCACATTCAACATCCTGTTATGATAAATAGGACGAGAGAGAGGCTGCTTTAGAGGAGTTGAAGACTATAGAGTCACATCATAAAAAGTTGAAGGTAAGGTTACTGTCTACTTCTTTTCCCGCTTTTTGCTAAGACTACAATTTGCTTGCTATTAAATGATGAGTTGTTTATTTTGATATAGGAAGAATTGGCTTGTTATGCTGACAATGACCCAGCTACCCTTGAAGCAACGAGTAAGAACATATCTATTTTCTTTATTGCAAGAACAGTTACCATCTTTTGTTGGCGATTTGGTTTGTTCGTAATGTGGCATGATCAAGCTTAATCATGCATATCTCATCAGCCTCCTTTGTTGGTTTGGCTGCTAACCTATTAATCTATTCCCAAGTATTTTGGGGAAGTGACTTACCAGTGCAAATTTGTATTCATGAGTTTGGTTAGCATTTCAAGTAGCTATCTGATTTTCTATGCATGGCAGAAAATGCAATTGACGTTGCCCATTCAGCAGCCAACAGATGGACAGGTGTTTATCTAACTGTTCATGTGTCCATACTATACACTGGTTCTAGCTTTCCCTGCATACTAATTGATATCTCATCTGGAAATGACTCAGACAATATATTTACCCTACAACAGTGGTGTTCATCCAACTTTCCACAGGCTAAAGAGCAACTTGAACACATGTACAAGGAGGTAGGTGCATTGATATTGTGATGTTTGCATTTTTTTTTAAAATTTGTACAATACCATTTATTATGAGTCCCATTGTGGTTCTGTAGGCAATATATTATTGTCTCAGATTATTTTTCCCAATAGTAGTCTTCTATATGCTTGTACTTTTTAAATGCTGCATGGTTCCTGTATCTCTACCTTTTGAGGTTTCAATAATCTTTATAAGAGATTTTTGGAATCACATTTTAAGAATTGGCTAAGGCCGTATTTCTTACACTGGAATCCTTGATTGAACTTTGTTCTGTTTGTAGCCAGTGTATATAGATATCAGAAGTTTATTCAAGATGGTATATTTTGAAATCTGCTATTTTAGGCAACAATATATCATCAACAAAGAGAAAGGAAAGTGACATGCTTTCTCTGATATTACAATTTGATCAATATCTTCTCCGATAAATTGCATGGATCATTTATGAGGTTTTCATGTTTATGTTTAATGATCTTCATTGCAGGTGGGAATAACAGATGATTTGGAGTATCTGCCATGATTTGTTTCTACTAGAGAGGAGTTAAATTTTGTGGTTGTGGTGTCGGTCGTAGGAACCTCTCTCTTTTTCCAGTCGTAGGAACTTAAATTTGTATATTCATAGCCTTGTGTAATTTTCATTTGCAAGCACAACAGAGCTATTTCTCAATGAATCGTTCAATTTAGTACGGAGTAACTTACTGAGTTTGATGTTTTTTGAAAGGTTCATAATTGGCTTCTTCCTTGCTGCAATTACCCGGTATGTTGGAGCATTTGTTATGCTTTGTGTCAGAAGAGTTGATCACAGAGAAAAACCAGGATTTATTGCTTGCACAATTGCTGTTTAAGTAGTGATATGTTTTCTAATCCCCTAACTTATTGTAAAATTGTAATAGGATGTGCTATTGGTGCTTTGATATGTTTCCCCCCTCATAATGCTTCTCTTCAAGTTTGGACACTTGATGCTTGATCATGTCTCTACTTTCAGCTTTCCTTTGCAGAAACATAAATCTATGAAATAGTAGAAACATAAGAGTATTGCTTTATTTCTATACAATAATGTAGAAGCATAGCTAGTCTAACATAGCATGCATGTTTATTGAATATGTTTCATAGTTTCCCATTTGCTTTCATCACTGGTTGATTTAGCCTAGGATAATTTTTTTTTCTTTTCTTTCGTTTCACCATCTTGATAAAGACAGTGGTTTACATTATACAATATCCAAACGCAGACCTAATTAAGTGCAAATTTTGAATATTATAAGAGCCCTTAAATTAAAACTAGATAACCTAATATTGTATTCTCTCACATTGTATTGTGTACAATAGAAATAATTATTGATAAGTTTCATCAGTTTAGATGCATGTTTTTTATTGATAACATGTGTGCTTGCTTGCTTTCTCCTCTCAGCATATGGGAGGCGTAGAATCCTAAGGTGAAAGCCACAACAGCTACAAGAATAATCTTTGTGCTCCTTTTCTTCTTCTCCAGTAGGCCTGTCCAAATTGCCTTCCTTTTTCTGCTTCCTGCAGTCTTCGGACCTTCCTCCTCTCCTCCCTTTGCCATGAGTTCACCGGACTTTGTTGGCGTCTCCTTTTGAATGTAACCATCCTTCTCCTCATCATGAGTCATGTGTACACTTTCCTTTTCTCTCTGGATCATGGCATCATCATCGTTAGACTCCCCTGCTGCTGCAATCTTGTGCTTCTCCAGCTCTTGCAACGTGTCATCGCTCTTTGACATCTCCTCAATACTCGTCAGCATCTTCGTAGTTGGTGTAGGTTCATCTTTCTTCTCATCACTTTCTACTTTCTTATGGATGGCATTTTCGTCTAGATTCCTCTGCTCGTCGCTCTTAGGCATCTCCTCCTCTTGGATGCGTTCATCCTTCTTCTCAACAGCAGTACTCTCAGCTGGCCCCTCGACGAAGTCCTTGTGTCCATGATCATGGCTCCTCCTATGCTTCTGATCTCCATTCTCTCTCTCCCGTTGGATTGGTATCATGATGGTCAGATATCCATCCTGAAACTTCATACTCATCTCCTCAAGTATGGCATCTTTCGGCACTTGATACGATTCATCTACAGTGATGGTCCTGGTGGTGGTCTCATCTGTTCTAGTACTGCCGCCGGTGATTTTGATCAGCCTCCCAGCCTTGTCAGCCTCTACATTTATCTCCTGCCTTACAAAACCTTAATTTTGAACCAAAAGATAAACAACAACAACATTATTAACAATCGCACTCGAAATTGAACTTAAATCCCCTCAACTATTAGGTTTTTCAAGTTGATACCCTAAACTTTGATAGGTACTAACTTAATATACTCTTTCAATTAATATTTTTAACTTGCTACCATTCGTCACTAATCTTTAGATTTTTCGTTAAAAAAAATTTGGACTAAAATGTCCCCCAACTCTCTAAGTTCGTACCTATCAAAGTTGAAGGTATCAACTTGAATAATTGAGAGTATAAAGTTGTAAGTTTTTTTTGTTAATTTCGTACAGCGAGTGGTGTTTGTGTGTGTGTGTTTTTTTGTGTTCCAACAAACCTGGAAAATGGATGACGAGCCTGTGATGGGTGTCGTCGTCAAGCTGATCCCATTGGAAGTCGGGCTTGAGTTGTTCAAATATTGTTGGCTTTGGTGTCTCGGAAGGCCTTCTTCTCAAAGTGGCTCTTCTGGTTCTCCTCCTATCCATGATCGGTGAGGTGAGGTTGGGTTTGGTCCCAACCAATTAGCAGCATCCAAAGGAACTAGTGCTATATATATATATATATATATATATATATGTTGAAGTATAAAAATATTTCTAGACCTGCAAGTATTCCAAGCTTTTCTTGTACGATAGCTCACTCTTGTTCTCCCAATCCAGTGAGGAAGGAAAGGTGTACATTATTCCTTACTTTACATTTGGTTCGTAGAGTTGGATCCCAATCGAATCGAGCTAGCAATCTAATCCTAGCTGGTTCGACTCGTCAATGTCTTGCTCTTTGTTTTGTTTCCTGCTGCCTCAACTTGCACTTACTACCAACATCATACAAAGAAAAATGAAGACAATTTAATAAGTAGCATCTAAAGAACGCCATATAATATTATATCCAGGGTTAAGCATTTAATTGAAAAATGAACCCAAGTAAGGAATATCAGTAAAACCTCCAGCAGGATCCTACCACCAAATTGAATTAGCAGTACAAAGCATTGAACAGATTATATTATACTATATCACGATTCATTAAGAAATTCGGAGATGAAAGTAGTACTGACCATTCCAAAGCCTGTGCTGTGGGCTATAGTTTCTATACATTATTGTTCATATATTCGGAATATTCACAGAGGTTATAGAAACCCAAGAGATATTGGCCAATTTTGCAAGACATGCATGCATATTTCCTACGATTTTTTTGCGGACGACGCTCTCGACTTGCTACTGTTACTGTCGGATTACAAAGATTGTATAGAAAACCGGGAAAAAAAAAAAACACAACTAAATGTTGTACTTTGGACTTATGCAAACAGATGACAAATTGACTCTTTAAAACAGAAAGTTTGCAGCCACAAGTTGCTGGAAATAGAAAGCAATTTTTTTAAAACAAAATTCGACTATTTTCGTCGATCTACTCTCAGGAACCAGTATGTTCGTAGCAATATGCTTTTACAATCTTATTATGTTTTTACATCTTTGTTGATTGGTTTTTTTCTGTTCAATTTTGTTCGCCAAATTGACGGAAAACGATAATTCCGATATCGATATCGGATTAGGACATGCCAAACCGTATCGGATCAGTATTGGCCGATTCATTCAGAAACTTGACATTTGTTATATTCCACTGTAAAGCAAGAACAAAACCTTTGGCAGTAGAAAAAGTAGATGAACACTCCAATGTTGAATCTCAATTATTATCCTGCCCTTGTAGGCTTGTAGCCTCAAGAATGAAAGAGAAGCTCAACACCTCTACAAACACAAAAGTTTCACATCCAATAAGAAAGAAGCAGCTCTCAAAAGAACATTTATATGATAAATGAAATACACAATATAAGCAGACTGCCTGAAACTGTAACCAGCTGTTTCAGCAATAACTTATTGTGTCAGAACTGCAATACCTTCAAATGTGGCAACAGCTTCCTCACTAGAGATGAGGAGCCAACATCCGCCATTGGACACAAAAATTAAATAAAACACTTGAAAACTTTGCATTTGCTAGCTAATGCCTCTCTCTATATTTACATCACCAACATGCCGAATATTTGAAGTAGGTGTATGGAAACAGAGATCCATCAGAGAATCTTTCTGCGAAAAAGCAAAATTGAAGAATGTCATTCTTAATACCAAGTTACGTACATTGTAATATTGACAAGAAGATACCAAGTCATACATAAATTGGAATTTCAGGGACTTCATAAAAATAGAAAAAGTTGTTCCCAAATGCCAAAACAGAGAACTATCAACCAAGAGACCATTTACGGCCTTGGAAAAGGAAAATAATTCCTTTCCATAGAATTTATCAACAAATTTAGCTCGAGCAAGCTTACTACAATCAAGCAAGAGAAAAACATGCTAATCCAATTTAGCTTGCATAGTTTTAGATACATTCATGTAAATATAGCTGAAAATTATTTTCCGGCCCCTCCATCCATTATATGCTCAACACATGGATTCTTCCTTCCAACCGGGTACTCTTGCTTTTCTTCTGGTCTTGTATAGCTCAAAAGCTCTTATGAACCCCCTATTTTTTTATAGAGTATAAAAATAGTGTCAGAGTAATCCGGATGATACTAGGACTGGTTGATAATCCACTGGAAGTAGACACCAAGTAGTTGATAATATACCTCGAGGACAAAAACATTTCACGCGCAATTGCCTCTACTTCTCCCCTCTGAACATGGAAATTATCTTTCTATACGGACACAGTATATAATTAGGGTGCATGAATCATTATTCAATAATTTTATTTGGAGAGAAATTATTGTTAAAAAATAGTTGCTGCATGTAGGGCTTTTTAGTTTGAACGAGGCCAATAACTAAAACCAAGGCTAACTATTTTTATTTTTTGGAGCCTTATTCGTAGGAACCATTTGTCATTACCTCTCCAAAGTCCATTTGCACTATAACTACGTCCGAGGAGTTTTAGGTTAAAAATTTTTTATTCCCGAGAAAAATTAGCATGGTAATCTATTAACCATATTTGTTTAGGCCATAAATAAATTATTTTTGGAAAATAAGAATAACCGGATAAATAATTTACCCATGAAACATGAGAATCCTAGCCCTTAATAATAGGTGGGTATATTTTTTTTTATCCCGGCAAAAAAAAAAATTGTTGAAGTTTTTTTTTTTTTTTATCATTTTTTTTCTTTTTTTTGTTTTTGTTTTTGGTCTTTTTTGTCGTTTTTGATCTTTTTGGTCAATATTTGGTCCTTTTTGTCGTTTTTAGTTATTTTTTATCGTTTTTAAGTCAAATTTTTGTTGTTGTTGTTGTTTTTTTTATTTATCTATTTTGATCTTTTTTTTATTTATTTTTTTGTTTTTAGTCGTTTTCGATCGTTTTTAGTCGCTTTTTAGTCATATTTTTCGTTTTTTATCGTTTTTAGTCTCTCTTTTTTTTAATCGGTTTTAGTCGTTTTTTTTGTTTTGCTTTTCATTTTTTTTATTCGTTTTTTGTTTTTTCGTTTTAGGTCGTTTTTTTTTCTTTTTGTCGCTTTTGATATTTTTTTTCATTTTGTCATTGTATTTTTTCCTTTTTTTATTTTTTATTTTCCTTTTATATTATATTTTTTTGTTGTTGTTTTTTTCGTATTTTTGTTTTTTTATTTTTACTCTCAATTTTTTTTCCTTTTTTTTCCGAATTTTTTTTTATAGTCACCAAATATGAGAATATAGTTTTCCAGAAAATTCAATTACTTAAAATTTAATTTCCAGAAATATAGAATTTTCGGCTATATAGTATTTCACGTACCAAACGCCCCCCAAAAATAAGAATGAATTTGGTAAAGGGTATTTTTTTTATTCTCAGAAATAAAAGCATGGGTAAATGATGCAATTTTTTTTTTTTGGTGTTACAAATTCTTTTTTTCCTGACATATTATTTTTTTTGGGAATTTCAATTGAAAACAATAGGCATTATTATTTTGCATAGTGATAAATAGTGTTGTCATTAGTCATGTTTGGGTCCAAGTCAATTAGATCGGATTGGATCAATTTCGGACTTCGGATCCAGGTTTTAACGGATCGAGATCAGATTGATTCGGATCCGATCTTGTATATGTCATGTATAATTTCAATTTGGTTTTAATTTTTTTAAATTCTGATTTATCCGATTTTAACTATTTTGCCTTCGTTTGAAATCGAATAAATCCGACGCTCTGTCAACACATCTCATTGGATACAAATAAAACAAACCATATAATTTTGGATGGTTTATAAATATCCTAAATCGGTAGATTTTGAACGATTTTATTACTTTATTTTATTTATTCTTGTAAAAAAAAATCAGAACCGTTCGTTACAAAGTATGAATTAGATTGGTTTAAAAGTCGCTACTTAAAATCACTCAAAATCGGACCTCCCATAACCGTTTATAACCGCTACTCTAAAAACATCTCGTAACTGCTACTTCCACAAAATTGTCAAACAGACCCTTAGGTTAAAAAAAATGAGGGAAAAGAAAAGGAATAGGAGAAAAGAAGCGGGAGAGGAGAATTTCTTTTCTAGTATTCTGGGATAATTTTATTCATCAGAACAATACTTAATTTATTTATTTTGGACTTTTAAGACTTTGCAGATCAATTGATAATTATTATTTTTGTCATCCTTCTATTATATTTTTATTATGTTTATATTTTAATGTTATGGGGACTCTGTGATGATCAGTTATGATATTAATATAAAAATTGTGTGTTGATTCTTGGTTTATTTTCTCATCATCCCCAATTACATACAATGACGGCCATTGATGGTGAATATCTAGACCAACAAGAAAATGATGGGCTAGTGAGTGGCCTTAAAGTTATCTTCAAACACTATGTGCCACACCTTTGGTTGCATCACCAATTGTTTCTATGTTGTGGGTTATCATTTTTAACTTTTTCAATAAGGTCCTCCTCTCATGCTTATCAAAGTATTTTGACTTGGTTTGTGTGCACCAAGTAATGCCTAAAGAGAACTTTGTAAAGAATGTACAATTGTTTTTTGTGCAGTCCAATTACATTGGAAGTAGTAAAGTACTAGGAAAAAAGGTTGGTAATTTGTTTTCCCAGTTGGAAAGGATAATTTATGATCCTAGGCCAAAGTTAAGCATCTATGGGTCAAGTCATCCTACATTTTTCTTGGAGAGAAATCCTACAAATTTTTTTTTTTCTTTCCCACTAAATTAATATAGTTTTTTTTTAAAGAAAATATATTTGAAAGTTGTAGGCATTTTCTGAGTCTCATTTTAAATAGAGAAATCACTCTCCATAAATGCGAAAACACGAGTTATATAATGAAATCACATCAGAATTGTGCGTTTTCTAGACATTATTCAGAAAGCTACCCTATTTTGATACTATTTGAAGAAGAAGAAGAAGAAATTGTGGTGAAAACCTATTTTATTCAAAAATCCAATCATGGCACATTGAATCTAATTTTGTGCAAGGATCAATATTATCAATTCAATTATTGCTGTGTTGTCATTTTCATCTCAGTACTGTTTAGAAGTCTTCTAGTGCTAAGGATGTTATTGCCAGCAACTTTTCTTTCTATGCCTACTTATATCTATAAATGTGGAAGTCTCTGTGACAAGCTACTAGAGCTTCTTATTGTTGTGGGAGACGATATGTAAGTATATCGATTTTAGTATGTCTGAGTTGATTTCTGGATGGGTAATTCTTAAGTTTAGTCATAAAAGATTGTCTAGTTTTATATATTTTTCTTCTTCTTTTTTACTTTCTCTTTTTGTTTTTTAATCATCATTTGAAATAGTATGCTGCCGATCGGATGGAGCTTAACTGATGTTGTTCTTGATCATTTAGTGAATTTAATCAATACAGGTTTTGGTGAGAAGTAAGTTATCATATTTAAAGACAGTTTGTTGACCCTGTTATGAACAACCAACTGCTATCTGGTATCAAGTAAACAGAAAAGAATATTATTAGCATGTGAATTTTCGTGGTTTAAAGAATATCAGTGTTTGTACTCTCTTTTTTTTTACTTAGAGCTTACATCAAATTTCTTAATGTTGACTTTTGAATTTCACATGGATTCTAGTTGATATATAGAGCATGGGCAACCTTTTATGCTGTGTGCAAGTTGATCAATCGACTGTAGCTATAAAGGAAAAGTTTGGGAAGTTTGAGGAAGTTCTTGAGCCAGGATGCCATTGCCTCCCTTGGTTTCTTGGTCAGAGAATTGCTGGTCATCTCACTCTCCGATTGCAGCAGCTGGATGTTAAGTGTGAAACAAAGACAAAGGTAATTATCCTCTGAAATTTCTGTAGATTGAATTTGAGAATTCTTCTAGTTGTTGCCAAACGATTAGGCAAAGGCTTTCGCGTTGATGCAGTATTGTTGTTGCAGACTTCTGTATCCCCTGTGCCTCGTACTAGAAATATTGCTTAGTGGTAATGATTAATAAACTCAATAACTGGTTCATTTCAATGAAATATTTACTAATAAACTCAATAACAGTTTAAATATTTGAATTAATATATTTGAATGAAGAATTGTTTTTTTTATAAGTTGACATTTTTGCGGACATGAATGGCGAAGTTGGTGGCCTACCCCCACTAAGTTGATGCCCCTGACTTCAATCGGTAGGCCACCAACTTAACCCTCATACCCGCAGAAAGGTCAAGGTCCATGTAGTCGAACAATCGATTCACCTGAACTCACTCCTCGATGCTGAGATTGTCATAAAAGATCGGAACATCGATCTTCAACTTGAAATCATCTCCAATACCATACGGACCTTCCCTACGGCTGTCATGTCGATAAGCGCAGCCATCGTCAAACCTTTTAAAATAATTCTTGTTGTTAATACAGTGTTCTCATGTGTTGCAGATTAACACTGATTATAGTTTTGTTACTTCCACCAGTTCACCTTGAAAGCCTGAGGGTTTCTACCGGTCTCACATTGACCTGTTTTCTTGATTTCTCTTGTGGCCTTAATAATACTCTTTATCAGCTTCACACACTCGGTATCTACATGTACTCTATTTTAGCGGCGGCATGCTGTTTTACGTCATTAAGTTTTTGCAAGTAATTTCATGTCAAATACTTCTCATCTAGCTTCACATCGTAAGGACCGGTGTTTATTGCAACCTAATGGCAGAATTTGGACTTGATAGATTCTGACTTGTTACCACCAATGTGTGCATTCTTTACTGGAATCTTTGTCCTTAAAGCTCAGCACTGATATGCTCATTTGGATGTTTCCAGGACAATGTTTTTGTGAATGTTGTAGCATCTATTCAATACCGTGCTCTGGCTAACAATGCAAGTGATGCCTTCTACAAGCTCAGCAATACAAGAAGTCAGATCCAAGCCTATGTGTTTGATGGTATGGAAAATCTCTTTTAAACTGCTTACCTACTTGCAAGCACAAGCACAAGCACAAGCACATCCGGACTCTGACAGAACAACATTTCCTGCTACCAGGATCCTTTTCCACCCCTAAAACAAAACAAAACAAAACAAAACAAAAAGAAAGAAGCAAAACGAATTTTGGTCAAAATTTGCACATTTGTGAATTGCGCCTTGCCTGATAGTATGAGAGTACATGCATGATTCACCTGACAGAAATACTTATTAAGGATCAAACAGAAAGTATGCTTATTTCAAGAAAACTTTACTAGAGTATCCCTTAACATGTCTGAACAGTGAAAGGGATTCCCAAAGATGGTAGATAAAATCTTCATAGTTGTTATAGGTCACAGTAATATAACCGTAGCATCATTTAACTAGTACTACTATGCTTACGGTAGAGGAACTGATGATGCTCTTTTACCACTGTTTGCAGTCATCAGAGCAAGTGTCCCGAAGCTCAACCTTGATGATGCTTTTGAGCAGAAGAATGAGGTTGCAAAAGCTGTGGAAGACGAACTCGAAAAGGCTATGTCCGCTTATGGATATGAGATAGTGCAAACGCTCATTGTTGATATCGAACCAGACGATCGTGTAAAGAAAGCAATGAATGAAATCAATGCAGGTATGATATCAGCTCTCTTAGTCAGCATGGTTAAAGCTTACGGATATTAGGATGATTATTCTTTGAGCTAACTTAATAACCAAATTGCAAATGTATATCTGTTCTTCTTAAAAGTTAAAATTGGAAGAACAGTTCAGGAATCAACTTGTTGGAGCCTAAATTAGTTCTGAGTGTAAGATAGGATTTGTGATTTTAATTGGTATATGTTGTTTGTTATTTATTGTAAGGAGCAACTCTGATTCCACCGATGAGTTGATCTTCTCGATCCTCATCCTAGATCGAGTGCAGTGCAGCTGGAACATACTAAGAGTTTTAAGGGAAAACAAATATCAGGATATTTTTTGTTTGTTTGATTAACTGGTAAGTTCGACGCCATGTTTAGATTTTACTCTATTCCTAGGAAGCTAGGAATAGGGAGACTCCAACTATTGTCGCTATGTATGTGTTCACAGACACTCCAAAATACACTAGGCATAACAAAATGAATATTGTCTGTGTTTGTATCATGTCATGTGCCATATGTGCAGCTATGGTACATAGATAGGAAGCCTTTGTGTTCAGTTCTGTCTGATGAATTGATGATGTTAAGCCTTCTTTCAGCTGCAAGGCTAAGGGTAGCTGCGAATGAGAAGGCGGAGGCAGAGAAAATCATTCAGATTAAGAGGGCTGAAGGTGAGGCTGAATCCAAGTATCTGTCAGGTCTGGGAATTGCTCGTCAGCGCCAAGCTATTGTCGATGGCTTGAGAGACAGTGTGCTAGGCTTCTCAGTTAATGTGCCAGGGACCACTGCAAAGGATGTGATGGACATGGTCTTGGTCACTCAGTACTTCGACACGATGAAGGAGATTGGGGCAGCCTCCAAGTCTTCGGCCGTGTTCATCCCACATGGCCCTGGGGCGGTGCGTGATGTTGCTACCCAGATTCGGGATGGACTGCTCCACGCATCCAATGCTCAACTCTGATTCTAAGCGTTTGGACGACAATCATGTGTTTATATGGATTCCGGAATTATTTTCTTCTCAATACTTATGCAAACTGAAATCTCATATTGATATGCAATATCTCACAGATTGTTTGCTCAGTTTTAATTTTAGTGAAGTTCTTGAATCCTAGTCTGCCTTCTCTCTTTCTCTGCACTTTGTTACCTCTTCTCCAAAAGCAAACTATGAGCAACAAAAATTGCGGGATACTGTTTCTTGTTATCAAAATTAAGCAGGAACATCTCCTGGAGCTTTCTACTTCTTAATTTCGTCCGAGGTACTGTGGTGGGTTTGATTCCATATTGGCTTACATACTCTTTATCAATGTTAAGCTTCAGCCAATTTGTTGAGCGAACAGTGCTTCTTTGGGGTATTGTTATAGGTTTCTATTAGTCGGGTTCAAATGATCAGAAACGCCAACTTGTTTCAACTTCAACTGCAGATGTTCCGCTATCATCACCATATATCACAACTAACTAATTTGTGCATGTTTGCAGTCAGTACTACGTACGCTTCTGTCAACCAAAAATTATTTTTATGTAAAGCAATATATAAGTGTAACAACACAAAAATTGAAACAGGCTTTTCTTCTTTCTACGTTCACTACTAAAAATAAAAAAAATTCAGGTTGAGCCTATCAGCTCAAGGCGATATTCAGGCCAGGCGGCCCGAAACCAGCTCCAGGTCCGGTGTCATCCTAACGGGTCAGGCCGAATTTTTCTTTTATATATATATATATATATATATATATATATATATATATATATACTCCTTGTAATAATGAGGTTTGGGAACGACTTAAAATTGAGCCATCTAAGACTCCACCACTAAAAACGTGTCACGACCCGTACCCGATGTAAGGGCACGAGAACGTGGGTACGTCCAGCCTACGTCGCAACATCGGCGGTAGAACGTTGTTTGGATAAACTATACTATCTAGCAATAATGATCATCAAGATATCTAATGCCACCAATGAAATATGAATATTCAATCGCAGAACTATTAGATGGAACAATCGCACGAATATGATATAAAGAACTGAAGAGTCAAAAATACAACTCACAAGACAGAAGATAATATTTAAATAGTCTCAAATGTAATAAAGTACTAACTGTCAAGCTAGAGACAAATCCAGTACAATATAAGCATATCTACTAAGCTATTGGTCAAGTGTCGTCTGTCTCAACTGGGACTAGTCCCTCCTGAGCCACATTCTCTAGCTCTAAGCCAACTACGTCTTGAGGCCCGTAGTGAGTGGGATGTCACTCCTTAGTGTCATCTGGAAAAAAAAATATCCAGTCAGGATTTAAGCAAAGTACACCTCTAGCAGCAGTTCCAATAAATGATATAAACTATGTAACAGTAAATAAAGAGCATATACAAGATGAATAGAGCATAGTAGAAATATACATGAATAAGAAAAATACAAAAAACACATACAAGAGGTACGAGCATCATATATGAAAATAAAGAGATACAACTATCCAAGTGAGTGAGTACTAGTGACAACATGTGATCGGCTTAGGTACTGCTTAAGAACCACGAGCCTAGTAGTCGATTCTTCTTCCTATACGTAGCCCTAGTACATAGGTGGGTTCCTAATGATTAAACTACAGATTTAGAGTCTAATTAGCAAAGGAAATCTGAATTGTACCTATTGGAAGATGGATTCCTAATGCAAGTCTCCAATTGGATGCAAAGAGCCCTCAACTTGTGCAATCTCCTTCTCCTTCTAGATCCTTGACCCCTCCTTCATTCTAGAGCTTCTAATGGTGAAGTAGGGAAGAAATTGGAAGGAATTTGGTAAGAATTTAGTGAAAGGAAGGAAAATTTAGGGAAGAACAATTGTAGATCTAATTTGGAATGGAAAGAGGAAAGAGGGGAGAGAGAATTCCTCCTCTTATAGCCCACTCACTACGGGCCTCAGGACGTAGTTGGCTTAGAGCTAGAGACTGTGGCTCAGGAGGGACTCATCCCAGTTGAGACAGACGACACTTGACCAGTAGCTTAGTAGATAGGCTTATATTGTACTGGATTTGTCTCCAGCTTGACAATTAGTACTTTATTACATTTGAGAGACTTTGAATATTATCTTCTGTCTTGTGAGTTGTATTTTTGACTCTTCAGTTTTTTATATCATATTCATGCGATTATTCCATCTTATAATTCTGTGATTGAGTATTCATATTTCATTGGTGGCATTATATATCATGATGATCATTATTGCTAGATAGTATAATTTACCCAAACATCGTTCTACCGTCGATGCTGCGGTGTAGGCTGGACGTACCCACCTTCAAGTGGCCTTACATCGGGTGTGGGTCATGACATATTTTTAGTGGTAGCCCATGCAGGTCTTCGAGGTTACAATTAGTGCGATTAGTAGTGGTGCTCTGATTTGAGTGCTATTACGAGCCTACTTCAGGATATAGGATATAGGATATAGGCTATAGGGTTAGAATACTCAATCACATCTAGGAAAAAACTCTATTGTTCATTTCAATTGTTATCCCTTGATATTTGATAATTGAGCCTTAACTGTCGTTCTTTGAATACATTATATCTTGTTCCATATTGATTCTTTTCTTCCGCTTTGTCTCAGGATGCCGCCTAAGACTCGATCACAGCAGAGAGGAGCAGCTTGTGAGAGATCTGCGACTTTTTGAGGGCCTGCACCAGTCACTTCTCCGGTGATTGACGTATCAGCTGTATTCGGGAGTCTACCTCTAGTACGGAGGGCTGTTCCAGCTGTGTCTGAGGGACTTCCACCTCAACCTCCCATGCCGACAGATACGACTCAGGTGTTCGTATTATTTTGTGAGATGATGGAGGCTCAGAGGGTCCAGTCAGAGGCTCGCCAGAGGTAGACCGACGTGTTGCGGAAGGGTATTGAGAGCGCTCATCATCTTGCCCTTGCTGCAGTAGAGAAAGGAACTCTGGTCTAACAGCAGGTTGTTCCGCAGGTTGCCCAGCTTCGACCGGGTAATATCCACGACTTCAAGAAGCTGGAACCTTGGATCTTCAAGGGGATCGAGGGCATCGTCTACGCTGATGATTGGCTCGAGGATATCGAGCGTCTCATAAGGTTGTCCCGTCTTGCTGAGGATCTGAAGGTTAAGGCAGTGGGAATCCCTGCAAGCCAGGGTACTCATTTGCAGTAGCAGTATGGGCAGTAGTGATCAGGTGATGTAGGTTTTTGTGATGCACAGTCATGTGTAGATGAGTGTATCTGATACAAATAACTCGTGTATCATGAGGGAAGAAGTGAGGTTGGGTGTACCTATTGCAGTCCAATTCTTGTTCTACAGAACCTGCGATGGGGTGAGTTGAATGACTGTTTTGAGAGTATCAGGCATGCTAGTAAGGGGGTTGTTTGCCATTTAAATCAAAAGGAAGAACTAAGAGGACTTGATTTTGATTAACAAACTAGAGAGTACAGAGAAGAGTCCTAAGAGACAATCTAATTACAAATTTATTTTGATCTGGGGGGTGACGATGGAGGGTTAGGAGTGTACCAACTCTCTTTACACCGTGGATAATTTGGACGCAGAAACTTCTCTCCTTGGTTTTAGTGTGAATCCGCAGATAGCCCGCCCTTTTGGTTCGGTCTCTCTCTGAAGCAGAAAAGCCTCCCTTTAGAACGTTCTAGTTGCTCCTATTTATAGCCATCGTGCTGATGGGCTATGGGAACCGCATATGCCTCTGTTTGGTGGTCGTATAAGGCTCCTTCAACAGAATACGGTTACAACTGTTGTCGTATGGTGCGGGCAAGCCTCTACATGGGTTTGGTTAGGATTTTCTATTTGAAGAGATCTCAGAGCTGTTGTGTGCGTAACTCGGTCAATTGGATACTTGGTCAACACTAACTGTGCGAGAAATCATCTTCGGTTGTAACAGAAAATCTTGTGAGTCGAGAGCCGCATACTGTTGTAGTCGCATAGAATCTTCCGTTTGGCCTTGGTCGGAATGACCCTATGGCCGTATGTGGACGAGGTCGCATGGGTCTTGAAGCCGCATGTGTACTCTTGTTCGGCCTTGGTCAGGTGGACGCTCTGGCCACATGATGTCGAGGCCGTATGGGTCTTGAAGCCGTGTGCGTACTCTTGTTCGGCCTTGGTCAGGTGGACGCTGGCCGCATGATGTCGAGGCGGCATGGGTCTTGAAGCCGCGTGCGTAGGTCACGTGATGTGGTCCGTTTGTCGAGGTAATTAATGCACTGATGTAACTTTTTATCTTTTCCTGAGTCATCGTCTGCACGGATTCCGAAGCATCTCAGGGTGATGAGTGAGGTGTCAGAGCTTTTAACAGACATGGAGGTCTGTGTTAGGGGGTTTTATGCGATCGCCCTGCTATGTGGTCGTTCAGGCCGCATATAGTATACTATGCGGCTTCTCTGCGACTTGGTTGATCAGGCCACATGTGGCTTCTTTACGACTTGATTGTTCATGCCACATGGAGGCTATTATGCAGCTTCAGTCTGGCCGTATCTATCATGTTTTATGCGACATGAGCTCTATGTGGCCTGTAGTATTTTTATGCTTCTACAAGACCTCCTTCAAATTTTTTAAAATGGCAAGTTTGGAATACTTTGAATAAGAAGCATGGTCGAGCACTTTTGGTCGCATCGGAGCGACATGCTGCATAACCATATTGTCGCATGACTGTGTTGTCGTATGACTGTGTTATCGCATGACTGTGTTGTTGCATATCACGTTCTGCCAGGCTATCAAGTCATTAATTGAGTGGATTTGGTTTGATCTCCGAGGAGATATCTTGGGGTTCTACGCCATCAGGGGATAAAGTGGCCCAATAACCGAGGAGTCGTTGTCATTCATGGCTGTTATGTGGATCGAGATGACTCAGGATCCGAACAGCCGCCGCCTCATCTTCAGTCGCATGCTGCTGTCTATATATATAGGGTCAGATAGGAGAGAGAAAATTCTTTCCTTCTCTTATCCTCTTCTTTTTACTGTTTTTCTGTCATGGTACCCAAAGTCGTTCCCTCAGCCATCGTCACTGCCAAGGGCAAGGCCAAGGCCAAGGCCAAGGCCAGCAAGGGGAAGGATCGCACCGCTTCGGCGGACCCTCCGTCGTTCTCCGCCGACGTTCAGTGGCCTGTCAAGGGTAGGTTGTCGGGGAAGACGAAGTGAAGTCCTGAACACAGAGACACTTTTGCACCGTTGGACGCATGGATTCGTCTATGCGCCAGCTTTTCACTGCCGCATGGGTAGCTCGGCCGCATGAAAACTCGGCCGCATGACCACCTCTGCTGCATAACTGACCAAGCCGCATGACCCATCATGCTGCATGGTTTATTCTGCCGCATGACTATTTCTGCCGCATAACCGACCAAGCCGTATGACCCATCATGTCGCATGGTTTATTCGGCCGCATGGGTGAATATGTCGCATGTATACTGCAGCTGCATGGTCTGCTCGACAGCATATGTACCTAGGCTGCATATGATGATTTTGATGATATGTCCGTGCTTCTTTGTTTGATTTGTAGTGACATTGCCTACTACACCATCTGGCAAACTGGTCCTTGGGCAACACATGCTACCTTTAAACATGAATCTGAGGGACCTGGCTGCGATTGTTCAGAATCAAATTGATAACGATCTTCCGCCTAGTCGACAGCAGAAGATTGGCGAGCAGAGTCCTTCCTTCTTGTTGAGCCAGATAAATGCAGGGGAGATCCATGTCGGGGATGACAGCGACACTTTTAAGAAGACATACTTCTTATTTTGCGATGCATTGGAGTCTTTTTAGTCTGGCATGGGCGTGATCAGAGAGAACTGGTCATTTACGTTCAGCGAGACGAAGATGTCATTTCCCTTATTTGAACGCCATATTTCTTTATCAGACTTGAAGGTGATGATGGGTCAACGACGGATGGACTAGAACCTGACCCCTGAACCACAAAGAGCGCTCATCGACAATATCTGGTGTGGTGCCGGAAAGAACAAGGAAGAGTTTTATAGCACGAAGGAGTCACCCTCGTACTCCCTGCTGGGACTGAAGCCTGGTCTTGTTGGAAGTGAAATGGGACGAAATCTCAGCATATACGCGGCGGGCACCTTCCTTCATCGGGTGGCCAAGAAGGGTACTTACCCCCCGAGGCAGCTGTGGACTCTCAGCTGGGCTCATTATAACATTTTCTGGTGTCGTCTGACCCAGTGGATTCTGAAGAAGTTCGAGCGGGAGCTCAAGGTCGCAGACTTGTTTTTCGATGTGAGGGGCACCTGCTACGGTTTGGAGATGAACCGTCCCCTATTTGTTGCCCGGATGGAGCTGTACAATTTTCGTACGGGAACCTTTTTTATACCTGGCAGCGAGATAGGTCTGGCTTTGCATAAGATGTATGCCGTCTCAAAGCTTCCATGGGGCGACGAGCCCTACGAAGAGTATACCCCGAGCAATGAAAAACTCGGAGACTTAGAAACGGAGAACCCCGAGGTCCTGGCGGTGTACCAGGAACTGCTATGCCACCACGGCATTTGCCAGAGATCTTCAAAGAAGAGGAAGAAATCTATGGAGGGGTCTTCTCCCCACATCACAACTTGGACTCGCTACCTCTTCCCGGAGCAGAAGGAGTCCAATAGGGTTCATGTTCGGACCCTACGGTCCAAGCAGGAAGTGGCTGATTCCATCCGGTGGCAGAGGGAACTGGCCCCTGAGGGTGAGAAAGCTGGAGGTTCTTCGGAGGAGGAGGAGGACGAACCCGTTGACAAGTTGAGTGGCCTCGAGGAGGAGCTCAGTTACTTTTATATGGATACACACAAGTTGTCCTCGAAGGTCGTGTTAGCGGGCTATCTGATGCTCTGGTAGCGCAATTGCGTAGTCCCAGGTTGGTGGCCTTTTATATGGATACCCACAATTTTTATATTTTTTAACAATTTTTGAAAGAAAAAAAATTTAAAATTTTTACGCATTTACTATTATAATATAATGACTTACTTAGTAAAATTGATTTTCACTTACACTTTTTATGTAAAAGGCAAGGGTTGGTGGCCCTCTTCTTCTTCTTCTTCTTCTTCTTCTTCTTTTTTAAGAACTTATATATATAGAGGAGGGGCACCATTTAGATTTTTCAACATTTAGCACTTTCTCTTCTTGGAGCTTAAGAATTTTCTAGAAACACTTGCAGCTTTTAGGAATTCTTTTACTGTTTCATTAAAAAAATAATAATAAATAAATAAATAAATAAACATTCAACAAAGACAATTGACTACCATAATCATATGTGATTCCAACATACCTCTTCAGCTCTAGATACAAACGAGCGTGTCCCCCATTTAAATGTTCAATTGAATGGTTGTAGGTTAAGTTAATGTTAAATTGTATCCCATATATATTAGTAAAACGATACTTAATTACCTCGAATTATTTAATTAGAACACCTAACGGAATTATGAGTCAATTTTTTTAGTAGAGCAAATCAATATATATATATATATATATATATATATATATATAGCACGGTAAAATGCAAATGGATGAAGTAGGAAACATTATATTAATTTACGGAGTATAACAAAACTTCTTAGATGAATTCACTAGAATTTTAAGACTTGTATTCAATTATTAACCAATGTAGATACCAGCATTTATAATATATTAATAATGTACACGTGCACGTGTGTAAAAAAAAATTTATATTTAATTATAAAAATTGTAATTTTTATAAATTGAAGTCAAACAACCAAGAAAAATGTCTTCTATTCCAACCACTAAAGTTAGAGTTTCTAGTTATAAATAAATTATATTAATAGTTAAATATTTAGTTAATTTTTAAAAAAATAATTAATGAAGTATTTATATGTTTATTTAGTTAGTTTTTAATTTATTTAAATTGATGATATACATACGACATAAATGGTTCATTTTTTGAGCCATTTCCAAGTCGCATTATAAAAGTAGAGAATAATTAGACAATAAAACACGTAATTTAGAGAATATATAATTCTAAGTATTTATATATTTAGTTGAGAAAAATAATAATAACAGATTAGATAATAAACAAATATCGCCTCTTTCGGATCTCACTTAATCCTCAACCAGTGGGTGGTCTTTTGTTGTTTCTTTCATGCAACCTCATTCCTTTCCCTCAAAACAAGGACAAACGAATTCTAATAATAGTAGCACAAATTACTTGCAATCTACCTATAAATTGTGAAGGTCCTGGGACTACTTTAGTATCAAAACATTCATTATTGTTTTAAGTGATCCTTCATTTTTCAGAGAAGTTTAAGGTATTTTGTTTTGGCATGTTTCTCTTCTATTAATGTTTTTATGTTCTTTGAGTTAAATTCGTTTAAAAGCAACAATTTTTTTTTCTTTTCTTCTTCTCCTTCTTCCATTGTGCAGATGGCGGAGGAAGGTTCTCACTCTATTGACCATGAACATATGGAGAAGGCACATAAGGAAAATATCACAGATCCAATCAAATTGAGGGAAAAATTGGAGAAAATTGATGAGAAGATTGATGTACTGAAAGCAAAGAAGGAAGGCATAATAAAACAACTTTATGCACTCGAGGAAGCTGGAAATAATCCTGCTGGCGAAGGCTGATCTATTTGATAATATCTATCTACGTATGAATACGTAGTCGTTCAAATAAAAGTCTGTGATGACCAATTTACAATTTTGTAATTTTTTTTTCTTTTCAAAATAAGAATTTATTGAAGATTTCGATAGACATTCTTCAGTTATGTTATGAGTCAACGTGAGATGTGATTTTCACAATTATTATGAATTATTCAATTGCTTAGAATATCATTTCTTAGACAATAAACCATTTATAAATAATAGTTTGTTTTTGTTTTGCAATAAATAAATACTACCAAATCCACATCTCTACTAATATAACGTGACTCGACTCGAAATGGAGCCGTATAAACCGTTGTAGAACCTCCATCAACTAATAATAATAATTATTATTATTGAAGATAATAATCTAAAACTATTTTTTTTTTCATAATTGAAAATCCTTTTTTTTCACATATATGTATAATAAATTATAAATAAAATAGAAATAAATTTTAATTAAAATATATTTTTTAATTTATTTTACCGCAAGTGAATTTACTAATAACAATAAAGAAAGAGGAACTTAGATTTATTATAAAAATAAAAGTCAAATTTCTATAGACTTAACCCCTCCAATTCAATTTTTTTTTTGTTTTTTTGTAAGAAATACTCTCATTCCTAGAGCTCTTTTTATGCCTCTCCAAACCGAAATTATGAAATTACGAAATTGCCCCTGTCCGACGGCCTCCGGCCGCTGCCATCGCCGGGGTCTCCTCCCAGATCCACCGCGTCGATCTCCTCGAACTGCTCTATCGTCTGCAAGTAAGGGCAAGCCATCTCTCAACCATTATATTTACGAAACTGCCACTTCCATTGCTTGTTCTGTTCAAAATTTTCCATATGAAAAGCGTTGCTTTCGAGTCCTGATTACGGTTCCATTGGATTGAAATTTTTGATTTTGATCAAAAGCCATAGGACAAAACTTCAAATAAGAAGCCGTGCCCGTATTGTGTCGGACACGACACAGTTACTTAAGAGCGCACTGTACTGTGCCATCTTCGTGTCCGTACAACATACCTCGTGAACATAAAATTGTGAGGTCGTTTTTCTATGTAACAAGAGGATGATTTCAAAGTAGAAGCTTATAATCTTGATTATTTCTTTCGTGCCATCCGAAGGAATTCATAGTTCTGTAAATATTGACGATTTCATTTAAAGAAGAATGTGGTTTTTGTTAGTGTTATAGAGGACAACAGGCCCACAAAGCTGAATCGGAAGAAAATGATTCAAACAGCCGATCCCAAAAATTTGGGTTCAAGGCTTTGTTGTTGTTGTTGTTGTTGTTGTTGTACGTTGTTGTTCTTGCCATCAGTTGAATCTGGCAAGTTTATCTGTTGCATGGACACGGGCAACCAGATTTTGAAGATGACACTTAAAAGGAAAATGAAGGTCAGGTGCGGTAGTTTGTATGTAGATATGTGTGTGTACCCACACACACATGCACTTCGCAATATGCGTTTACTAAAGCATTGAATTGTTTAGTTGGTTTCTGCATCTATTTTAGTCATGGGGATCACATCATCATGAAGTGGGAATTCCTTTGTACATTACCTACACCTTAGGTTGGTATGTTAAACTGCACGGTGGAAAAAATTATTACCGATTTTTATATGTGGAGATCGGGCAATTGCTGCCAGCTAGATAACAGTATTCATTCTATTGATCCTTACTATTTTCTTTTTTCAGTAGAACTGAAATTCTCTTTGCCTGTGTAATGGATAGTGTAATCAGGATTCAATTCAACATGGCTGGTTTTTCTTCTGCTTTAATTGTAACTTGCAAGGATCCCCAAAGTCGGTTCTCATATCTACTGCCAGTTGCTGATCGATAAACAAGATTACAGCTGTTTTTTTTTTCTTCCCCTGTGAAGCATAACAAATATTTAGAATTTCATTTCATCTTTTCTTTTGACATCAGAAGTGTTAGCATCTTTATCTAATCTATTTTGCTTAAGTATTTTGGCTGCATTGTTGGAATTTTGTACTCTTCTTATTTCCTAATCTGACACTGCAAGTGATTTATCACTCCTCAGACAGTGGTATAGGGACTCTGCAGAGCTGAGGGAATGTTGGAAGAATGAAAGACTTAGCGGCCTGCAATCTGTATGGTTTGTACATTAGACGGGAGAGCCATCCTCCAACCTCCTATTGCTCAATAAGAGGTGCGCTGGTCTCCTTGAATTTCTACTGTTCTTTCTTCATTAGCTCCGAGGATCAATGGGACTTGGTATATTAATTGTGAAGAAACTATAACCCACCACTATTTCAGGAGGATGGATTTCTTCTCTAAGCATATCTTCATTCTTTTTTTTTTATAAATAGTGCATTGGAAGTATGCTTTACATAGTTGGTACCCCTTGATTTTTTGCTGCTATTTCTTTGTTAGCCCCAAGGAAGTTATAAGTTCATTTTATACATTGGAAGGAATTTGTAACCTATCAATATTTATGAAGGATGATTTCATCAGCATATATCTCATTTTCTAAATGATTGAATTATATATGTAAAAATTCTTCCAACAGTTATCTATTACTTTGCTAATCTAGAATCAAGGGCCAAGGAGCAAAGGCTCCTTACAAATGGACATACTGGATGTGGTTAGACTAGTTCAACTACTGCTTTTATATAATAGATTGCATATGCAGATTTATATATTCATAAACAAAACGACAGTCCAAAAGTTGGATAAACTCTACTAATGTGATGACAGTTTATGATATTTGATAGATTTAATCTTTTATGAAGGTAGTTAGCTGTTCAAGTGATGCATTTACTGGTATATCAAATTATTTTGCATCATCATGTGAAGTTGTGCAAATTGTGATTGGCTTCATTAATGTACTTTTGAGGCCTCATACGAAGACATTATTGAGTTACGTAACTGGCCAGTACGATTAGTACTTTATTTTCGTCTGTAATATCTCATTTCCTAATATGAACATTGAAACTTTCATACAAACAAGAAAGAAAGATCGTATACAATGCTAAGTTGATAACTTGAGAGTTATTTTAAAATAATCAAGAGGAGAATATGTGCAGCCAAATTCTCTAATTGCCGCTTATCTATCAGAAGGTTTAGAGGGCATGCTATGATTTTTTGCTCTTTTACAAGGACGGGGATCTCCATGTATGTTGAAAGTATCAGTTGATACTAAGAAGGAAGTTGTACGCCAATACAATTGGTATTGCTAAGAACATGCCAATAATAATCCTACAAACAAAAGGATAAATTTCATCATCGTCTTATTATAAGAGCATTTAGATGGCAAGATATGACCAAATAATATATGAGATAGAGACGATAAATACCCGGTACTCAGAATATCTGGATGCAAGCCATATTCTTTAGCAAACACAAATGGTACAATTCCTTGAGGAAGAGCTGCCTGGATAACATTATACATTTAGCTTCCCCACATATATTGCGGATTGTGGTAATAAACTGAGAGTGTGGTTGTTTTTAGATTTAAGAGCTGACTAACATGCCCCAAAATATTGTAGGACGTAAATTACATCTGTGGAGGAAATCAACATACCTGAACGATTGCGACACTAAGCATTACGCCCCGCAGTCCAATAGAATAGGATGGGATTGCCATCAGTGCTGGTCCTACAATGAACCTCAATGCCATTGACAAGAGCAGCATTCGTGTCCCACAGGCAATGATATTGGACTGTGACGCCATGAAAAGACCTGTCATATGCCCACAAAATTTGTTTATCAATACTAGATGATGTTCTTACTTCTATTCTCACTTTAGCTATATAATTCTGCAGCCACTACCTAAGCTAAACATGGCCATGCCAAGCCCACCATCTGCTAATATTGATATGGAGTTATCAACTATTGATGGAAGCTTAAATCCCCACCTGCAGTGCATTCATATTTGGTCAATTGACACATATTAAGTAAAAACCTTTCTCAAACATAAATCACATGTAGAAAATTCTGATCAAATGATTGCTCGTATGATAGTACCTGAAGCTGATTAATGCCCAAATAAGGCCGGCTAAACATGCATAAGTGTTAGGATTTTTCAGAAGTTTCCTTCCCACCACCAACAAAATAAGCTGAGATTTGTACTTTCTCAAGGACTTGCCATTTGCTTCCTCGTCTTCAGGTTTATATTGTACTCCAGAGCCTTCTGGTTCTCCTTCTATATCAAGAACAAACCCATTGGCTCCTGGATATCATTAAGATTATGAAAAGGCAAAATTATCATGGAAATCAATCGTCCATTTTGGGGAATTTGATTTCATTTGGTTGCATTACATAACAAAGAAAAACATGTTACCATCTTTAGCTAATAAAATGGAATTTCCAGTTAATGGTCGCAGGGGAGTTTCATAAGTTTCTAAAGAAGAATTATGGCGATATACTCTCTTACATCTAGTAATTTGAGTGTATGTTAAGTAGTTCGACCGTAACCATTTTACTTGTCACAGACTGCATGTGTTAGAACTTGGACATAATGGTTTAAAGCATGCCACTATATTTGTTAAGTGTGGCAACTAGTCCTTGGTATGCAATGGTGAATAGTATGCTTCTTGAACCTACAAACGATTTGCTAGTTTGTGAGTGTGTTGGATCAAAATTAATTGACATGGTTGTCAGTAAGTTTTGGTGATGCATCTGCAATGGGTGAATAGCTACTTCGCTACTCATTGTTTTGTGTTGGTTCTATGCTTCCTGAACCTAGAAACTTCTACTTGCTTTCACAAAATATAATCAAAATAAAACCAGAATGATGGTCAGTAGACTTTGGTTGCAGTAATATTCAGCATTGGCATCAATGAGAGTGCATGACAATCAAGTTTAATAAACTCAAGTTTGTTTAGCTACCTGTGTTTTCTGTTGGAGTTGCAGCAATTGATCTAGCAGCACGGAACTCGAACAGAAACAATAGAAAGGTGTACCAAATCAAACTTTGTAACACAACTATCTGAACCAAGAATGTGGCAGCTTCAGTCCCATACAAACCTTTCAGTAATGGGATTCCCACAATCAAGGTGTTGGGCAGTGTAGATACAGAGAGTCCAGTAATTATCCAATCCAAGCTGCCTCTAGAGAATACTTTGCTTAGGATTGCAAATAACAGGAGCGCTAGTAGCTTTTGTACTGTGTCTGAGAGCATAAGTTTAAGGTCCATCATGTAAGGGTTGTTGGTTGAGATCACACGGAATGACAGGAGAGGGATTGAAAATTTTGCCACAAACTTGTTAATACCGGAGCACTGATCTGGAGTAAAGAGCTTCCACCATCTTATGGACATGTACGCCAAGATCATAGCTACATATAGTGGCACAGTTGCTTCCAAGACATGGTAGAAATCTGCCAGAGATATCATATTGGATGGTTAGGGAAAGGGAAAGGAAAATATAAGGCCCTCAGATCTTCACTGGATATGTCTCCCAGCTGACGAAATGGGCCTGCTTATATAAGAGTTGTGGTTGTTCGATGCCAACTTTAACTGATCAACCAAAACTTAGTAACTTACTGTAGGATTTTGGAGTTATCCAAATTTTCTGCATCGGATGTTGGTATGAAGTATGTATCACCTAGAATGCTTATGTACTTTCATAGACCAGCTACTGTAGAGAACCTTGCTTTCTTACAGTTCTTTACCTTTTTCTATTTCAGGGGTTAGTTGTTAATGTTATATTTATGTGCCATAAATTACTGATTTAATCTCATCTCTCAACAAAATGCCATAATAGACGTATACATTTTGTTTTGCCATAATATTTGTATACATCTTCCTTTACTCTCTTCATTAACTATATGTTCAAAAGCATGGTAAATGTACTCTCTTCTTTAATAATACGTAAGACACCGACTTTCTCTACAATCAGATAATACCTATTTGTTAACCAAGCAAATCATGTTGCAGTTTAGATAGTTTGAACCAAGAAAGTGTAATTTACATTATTGGTTATTTAAACTAAATGCCCATATAAACTGATTATTTTCTACATGTAAAATGCCTAGATATGGATAAACAGATATTTCACAGGGTACACATGGATCAAACGGCCACAAACTTACAATGATTTCAGTAAATATTGAGCATGTGAACCTTGTAGATTGAGGATCCAACCACTTACCATGATGCACATTGTAAAACATAATATTATCTTGTATCTTGTAAATACAGCACTATCCACATACAAATTGAAGTTATTTAGATTGGTAAAAATATGCAGTTGATACGTAGATAATAAGAAAAAAAAATATTTTGTACATCACACTAAATGCTACAAGCTTATAACTTAGCGCATATGATTGTTTTTCTTTTTTGGGTCGGGTGGGGTTAGTGTGTGGTTGGATGGGGGTGTGGGGGAGGTTTGGTATAGTTTGACCTCTAGTTTGACTACAGAAGGACAATTTAGCTTTGTATTATTTTGTTCTGTGTGGGCTATGCACCGTTGCTTTCATTCTACCAGTTTTGTGTATCTATCTATATCTTAACATCACACATTTCTCTTGTCCTTGTCTGCTTTTGAAGCATTGTGTATTATTTGCTTGGTTACAAAAAAATCGTACAAAGTACGTATAAAAACGAAGATTACAACGACTACTAAAGAAATTTTTATAAGCTTCTGAAATCAAAGGTATAAAAAAAACTTTGCAACATAGTTGCTACAACAAGAACGAAGATTGAACAAGAAAGAGACGAAACTATTGTTGGAATGATCAAAATCACAGTTGCTTAAAGCAAATATTCGATCCATTCCGTCGATCTGCTCTCAGAAACCAACATGTTCAATGATTAGGACTTCTAGAATGCTCCTTTGTCACACTCGAATTGGACTTTTCACTGCCAGAACCTCGAACAACACTTCATGGCTTCTAAGTTGTTGCTATATCTTCTCGCATAGCATATATCTCTAAGTCAATTTCCAAAAGAAAAAGACTATTATATATATAGGGGAGTCAAGCCCTCTAGCCGTCACTATTGTCCAAAATGGGCAGTAGAAACAGAGAATAATCTTTCATTAAGTGGGTGGTTACAGTAGAACCCCCCATTAAGTGGACATTTACGGAAAGTGGATTTCTTGGAGGATTTGAACATTGTCCTGTAGTAAAATATCCCACAATACCAACCGCATGGACGACCACTCTCCATGTGCACAAAGTCAATAAAAAAATAATCTTATACTGAAATACACACTTGAAATTTGCCACATGGATGGTAGACCATTCTCCAGAAAACTATTTCAATAAACCCCAACATTGTTACGTTCTTGCAGTCCATTAGAAGCTTGTTTACTTAAGTGGTTGTTTATGAAAGTTATGAGTCTCTTATTAACTGAAGTGGTTGTGTCATGTCTCTACAGAGTTTGTTTTTTTTTTTTTTGTATACTGTTCTTTCAACTATTACTTGGTAAAGGAACTGCTTTGGCTGACAGTTCAGCAGAAAAGGGATGCTCAAAGCAGTGTATGTCAAAGATATGTCTCCACCTGAATTGATTTCTGAAAGGGAATCTTGTTTTTTGCGCTTCATGTGGGACTGCAAAGCTCACACTTGTAAATGCCATTAGTGCATTGTGTTTTGAGATTATTGTTAAACCTTGTAATTTTACTATGTTTTTTCGGTTTCATCTATTAATTACTGATGTCATATTCTCATCCGTCTTGTACTTGTGCCTGTCTCTCTCTGTGACTCTCTTAGCCGTTCAGATATTATGATTTGTCGATTTTGGCATGCTTATTTCTTCTTGAAGTTGTAGATTAGCAGGGAAGTGCTTAAATAACAAATGTGCTGTTGTTGATTTTGTTCTGTTTTTTTCACGTATGAATGGGGAAGGCAGGAATATAGAAGTGAACTGTGTGGGAAGCAAGGGTGGTTGTGTTTTTACCATCAGTGAAGGAGAATTTTTTTCCCAATGAAGAAAAAGCACGGGAATAAGTGCAGTGTGGAGATTGCTTTGAAACTGATGTTTTCTTCCCAAATATGAGCCGATGCTTCTTCTTTACTAAAGCACTTCGACCTGTGATACTCTTCTTTCTTCAGGGGCATGACCCTTTCGGCACTTGGTGAGCAGGCCTGACACTGTTACTTCCCTTTTGCACACTTGAGCTCTGTGTCTAGTCTAGGGCTATTATTTGGACCCGAGGACTTGGATCTAGACCTAGACCCAGACCCAGACCCAGACCCGACTGACCTGGTTTTATCCGAATCAGACCGGGACGTGACTTTGAGACGGCAGAGTCCGGTGCCTCCGCTCCTCGAGAAGTGTTGGGTCAAGGTCCAAGTTCCTATGTAAAAAGGTTTTGAGGGTAGGAATTATAAGGTTTTATTTATATCCTTTAGCTTCGTAAAGAATACATTTACCTGGTAATTAATGGCATGCATATCAGGGGCATTACTGATGACTGTCCTCGTCTCCTTTGCAAGTCGGATTTATCAGGGACAATCATAGAATCTAGAACTGGAATATATCCTTGGTTTTTCTACACCAACAAATGGTCAAGTATCTGGCACTTTTCATAGTTTTCGGAAAATGATCCGTCTCAGTATCTATATCTAGTTGCCTATCCAAACAAGTAAAAATATATATATATATATATATATGAAATATTTCTTCAAATTCTTTATGAATCGAAACCTAGTGTAGAAAGAGTTGGAAGGAAATCTATACAAAGAACAATATGTAATATGAGATGCATATTGCACATTCATAGATTTCTCTTAAGACAACCCACATTAACAGCAAAAAAGTCCAGCTGGTTTAGAATTAGTATTAACATAGTTGAAATTATTGTATATCAAACTGCAAGAACTCCTATGTATCTATCATGAGAGCTCATCAGATGATTCCAGTGCCCCTTTCGCAACTTTGATGAACACATCCTCCAAAGTAGTATCAACCAGACCCCAAGCGTAGATCACGAACTTCCTCTTCGCTGCTTCGACTGCTCTGAAAACATCAGCAATCCTGACCTCTTGCTTTGGCAGTTCGAACTTCTGGGTTCCAGATATCTGATAGATCTTGATCGCGCTTGGAGAGAGTCCCCGAACTAAGACATCAATGGCTTCCTCTTCGTTTGAGGATGTTGTCACTGTAAGGACATAGGTTCCTCCATATCTAGCCTTCAGCTGCCATCAAGCACCATCAATAATAAGCGTTTTATTTGCGCTATATTGAAAAATGAATGTTTAGCTTAACCTATGGTGTTTTAGTATAGGTTGCATATGTAGGATTTTACTCATACTTTTGTATATATTATGTAACATCAGAGTATATACCACACCAAAATTCATAATCATACTATACCGAGTTTTTATGTAAATTTCACTGTGATACAATCTGAAATAATACTATCATTTATAATTATTTTTTTGATGAAAGAATTTGCGCATACCTCTTTTGGATTCCCAATACACTGCAATCTCCCATCGACAAAAATGCCGAGTCGATCACATAAAACCTCTGCCTCTTCCATTGAATGTGCTGAAAGAAGACACGTGAAGGATTCATTATCAAATGTGTACAGAAAAGTGAACGAACAATGGCAAGAACTTGAGCTAAATTTTCTGTTGCAATATTTTGGTAGTGCAAGAACAAAATGGGAAAGAGATTTTACTGGTGAGGATAATTGCCCTATTCCTTTTTGCTTGATTAACGACATTCCATAAGTCGTTTCTTGAAGCTGGATCTAACCCAGTACTCGGCTCGTCCATGTAGACAACCTAAATTAGATGTCCAAGTGTTCAATTATAAATGATAGCACAACGATTTAAATGTATCATTTATATGCTATCTATACCTTCGGATCACCAATCAGTGAAATGGCTACACTGAGCCTCCTCTTCATACCACCACTATATTTACCAGCTTGTTTGTCGCCAACACCGCCAGAAAAGAGATTCACACATTTCAAGGATTCCTCAACTGCCTGAAAAAAGAGGAAAAAATGGCTTAAAGAAATGATTCAGATATGTAAGTTATTAAGCTCACAATATCTTTTAAATCATTCTCACTTTTGCAAACATAGTGTGATAAGTTCAACTTTTGCAAACATATCAAAATATTTATTCTCTATTAACGTAGATGATGATATTCTCCCTCGCAAGTAAAAATTTAAACATCAGCATAGGTTTTGTAATTCCCCTTTAACAATAAGATTAGCATATGTTCCTAAACTTCACTGTCATGATTATAAGAATAGAAGTGTCCAATGGGGCTGTTAAGACTAAGGTTATTTTTCCAAAAGATGAAGGAAGCATCTTCAATTAGTGATCACTTATTTACGTATGGATGTGTTTGATTATGAATAACCAAGAAATCCATTGGTCCGTAATATACAGTCCAGAGAATATACCCAGTACCAATGCCATGTAACAAGTTGAGCCTTTAGAATGCTCGAGTAAAAGTAATAAGACCTGGAAAACTATAATAGTACTACAAATCTGAATCTAGCTCAATTCAAATGGAATTTTTATACGTCATATATTTACCTGCATCAGTTTAGCACCCTTGAGATTTTTCAATCGGCCATAGAACAGTAGATGCTCTCTGCCTGTTAGTGTTTCCCACAACAAGCTGTATGATAACATCAGGATGATTAAATGGCAGGAAAAGCAATAACCCGATTTTCTACTGTTTAGAATCAGCAAAATATATTTGAGATATTGTACAAGTATTAATATAACTTTCTTATTAGTCATGTGGAGAAGTGCAGAAGTCTTACTCATGCTGTGGACAAACACCCATGCTTGTGTATATACGGTTCATATTGGTCAGTATATCTAATCCCTGAACATAGGCATTTCCAGAGGTTGGTGTTGTGAGACCAATCATCTGTAAACATTAGAAAGGAAAATGGAATTACATATTGGTTTTTTTCGAAGAAGGTAAAATTTATTGATAATCACCAAAATTATAGATTATAGCCCCGCCCCAGCCCAAATCACAAAATAAATCATCTGGGAAAGGATTTCTATGTCAGCTTCTATATTTCTTTGTACAACATATATAATGAGGAAAAACCCCTTAGAAGGAATTACATATTGATATATGACTACAGATCTATGTATCAGGTATTTCACAGTAATAACTAGTAAGTAGACACAGAAAATGTAAGTTCAAACGAAGATTTTAAATTCCCATTACTATAAGAAATAATAACGTTGATTTCCTTTTCACCTCTCAATCCCCAAGTCAGAATTTTCAATCAGAAGTATCACTGACCATATTGATAAATGAAGTCTTTCCGGCACCATTTGGACCAAGCATGCCAAAACATTCTCCACGAGCCAAAGCTAAAGATAATCCTCTAACTGCAAATTTCTCAGGGTTACCATCCCTTCCTGGATAAACCTTTTTGAGATTATCGCAGACGATGGCATGACTATTGTTAGGTTCGAGTAATAACTGCTCAACCAACTCTCTCTGACATGAAACAAGAAAAAGATAAGTATCATGAAAATTTGACGATGTTCACAAAATCATAAAGATTCAAGTAAATTAAGTAAAACTGGCAATACATTTTCAAGGTAGGCCAGAAATAACCCATGACAAATTTGGGTGTAATTCTTCAAGTTTTACTGACACGAGTAGCTACTAATATTTTTTTTTACAAATTTATGGAATTAAAAATGAGGTTGAATGGATTTTAGAGCCAAATTATGTATAAAACTTAGTTAAATGAACCGGTTAGCTGCACTAATTACTTAGCAAGTCATAACACCTACAATGTTGTATATTTCTTATGTTCAACTACGGAGTGCTAGATGTGTCATTGAAGAAGCCCACGAGGAGTCGAAGGAGCGATACGAGGCTCAAAAGAGTCAAAGTATCATGGCAATACTAACGGTGGCATACCACCGGCACGCCAATGAAGTGCGTTTTCACTCCAAGAAGTTTATGGCACATTTCTGTGCTCACTAAGCATACCGGCGGTAAACCGCTAGCATAGCGCCAGTATGTCTTTTGCTCGGGTTCATGCTGAAAATGAGAACAGTTAAGCTCTAAAATTGATATTTCAACGGTCCATATTGCTTCCGACTTGGGATGGATTAGAGATCCTCTATAAGGGCTTTTCCATGCCCTAGGGTTGGTTGGCTTGAAGTTTAAGGAGGCTTTGCAAGAGAAAGTTGTTGGAGATCATTAAGGGAATCTAGAAAGAAGTTGAAGCAGATCTTAACATTCCGGTTTTCCTCTTATTGATTCAATAAATATTTTCTTTCTTATTGGTTGCTATTGTTTGGATCATTGTGCCTTGTTATTCACGTCATCGTAAGATTATTGTTTGTTTGCTTCGACCGCGTTCATCCGATCACAAAATAAAATGCATTGGGCTTTAAAAAAAATTGGCAACAAGAAAGCGTACTTCTAGAGCAACATCAGGCCTGTCCATTTCAATGAACACGTTAGATGCATCTTGCTGCGAACTCGATTTCTGAGGTCCTCTTTTGCTTCTTCCACCTAATGATGATACCTGATCGAGATGATATGCAATTGGAAGCATCACCAGCCACTCGATCGTCATGATTATTGAGATACTCACCATTCCATTTAGACCGTCAGTTAGATCTTCCCATTGCATACCCGAAGTCCCCATATAATTTCCATTGAAAGAATATTGTCCAAATTCATATAACCCTCTGTACAAGGAAAACCCCGGAACCATCTCTATGACCAGAACCCAAATTCCTATAATAACAACAGAACCTCCAATGATTAATTAATCAAAAATAGCTTTGCAAAGTAATGCATATATTGGTATAGTTCACTTACTAGGGAAAGATGTATCTTCTATAAAATATTTCAAAAGAAATTCTCCTAATAAGCCTGACCCGAACACATATATGTAAGCAACAACTGCAACATCAGATTTCACATTTCCAAATCATGTTAAACTCGACATGGAGAATCATCTATATTCATCTAGGATATATTCACCAGATAGACAGAACTGACCTGTAGAAGTCTTTACATCAGAAAATAATGTCGACATGAGAAAGGCTAAGGCAATCTGTAAATTGATGTAAATGAAATAGAACATGAGCTGTATAAGGTTGTTGTTCAATGTGAAGAATTTCAAGCCTGGAGGGAAATAAAATTCCATAAGTTGAGGATAAATGTTAGATGTCTATAATAAATGTATCACTTTTGTGTAGTCTTACCTATGAAAGAGCCAAATATCACAAAAGATAGCATATACACTGAAGATAAAAGAAAGAAGTAGACATAAGATATCATCCAGTAAGGTCCTTCTTTAAGCCCGTGCATTTTCATCATAATTTTCAGTTTCTTTTGTTTCTCATAAACCAGGTATGTCAATATAACCTGTCAAAAGCAAATGTTAATCAAGATTCACTCCTATTCAGAAACTTAATTGAGCATAAAATGTTTCACAAAATAAATTAATAATGGCAACTAATAAAGAGGACACTTCAGAATGCTAGAGGGTTATACTCACTGGGAAAAGCAACTGTATGACCCATGTAAAAAATAATGGACCGAGCAGTGAGGAAAAGTCAAGTCTGAGTTTTGTTCCAGGCTGGGGCATTTCTTTTACGTACTCAATTTGCATCATCGTGCCAGTGCCTCGGAGATATTGGATGAATGCATTAGAGACCTGATTGATGAAAAAAATAATTTGTTACCTTGTGCATAATTTTTGAAGTAGGACTTACAGACTGAGGTCTCTAAATGTATCATCTTTTTTTTGGCACCAAAAAGGACTTTGACTATACAAAATAGGCAAATATGTTATAAAGTCTGGAAAAATATCTAGACTGCTTACCATATTCAGGGAGCGGGGAACGCGAAGCAATGCCTTCACAGAACCCTCGCCAAGGGTAGCATTGTACCAAATACTTACATCGAAGTTAATGTCATTTGTATTTGAAAAATCATAAGCTGCAAGTGAGAATGAACTTTTAGTTTGGTTCTTACTACTGAAGATTGAAGGCAATGGATGATAGGAAAGAAAACAGGACCACCTGCAATGAATTCATTTATCTTCTTATCTGCATTCCCTTGTTGATAACCCTTGAATAATTCTTGATTGATCGCAGAAGATGAAGCACACCACTGAGAGAAACCTTGAACACATTTTACTTCTGTTCCAATTGCAGAAAAAAACAATTTCAGTGCATTCCACATTACAATAGAGTTGAAGTTAATAACATATCTAAAATATTTTAAATCGTATCTTGATACATTTCTCATTGATGTTCTCCTAATGGGCGGTATCACCCATTGTTCTGGAAGGAATTTGTAAAATGTCTGATTACTTAACCAGGATTGGATGGTGAGGGGGGGCCAAAAACTTAAGTACTTTCGCAAAAGAATTGTGTGTGCGCGTGCGCGCGCGCGCGCGCGCGTGTGTGTGTGTGTGTGTGTGTGTGTGTGTGGGGTGGGGGTGGGGGGGGGGGGGGGTGGGGGGGTTCATAGCCCTACTTTAGTTCCGTCCTTAATTGGGTCTGATATTCATGATATAAACATAATGTGTCGTCGTAGAGAGGAATGAAATTCCCTAATAGCATATTGTATCACCTTAATCAATCGTACAGACTCCTTGCAGTTTAGGCACAAGCTTAAAATATAGGTTTTTCGGGGCATGCCCCTCTCATGCTCATAGCTATCTTAGTTAGGTATTTAGTACCAACATAGAGGGTTGATGACATGTCAACAACCTGTCATTGTCACGAAAACTTTGTCAATTCTTTTATAAGTTTTCTTGCGCTCTTTGTTTGAACATGTAGGGGCAAGGGGCGTGCTGGCAGTGGGAAAGCTGGAGTGGGACATCTATCAGGGTCTACGACACCCATAAAACAGTGGTTACTTATTTTCCTTTTTGTAAGAATGAATAAGTGGAGATCACTAGCCTTCCAAATCTTTTCTCATTGCTAATCAATATTTTATAATGCTAGTCTAATAGGCAAGAGCTTTCGGGGACTCAACCAAATCAATCGTAACAATTAGCGAGATGTGGTGCTAGTTAACGGGAAAGAAAGCCAACCCCATTCTCATGGAAGAAAACTTGATAATGAAGCCGATGATGAAACATAATACGTTACTGTTAGAATCAATAACGGTGCCTCTCTTAGCAATAAGATAACCAAGCCAGAGTCTTTCATGAAAAATAAAACTAAAACCTTCCATATTAACAAACATAAAGGATCAACATAAACTAGTCCATCATAAAAACAAACACATCGAGCACTATTTCCTGATAAAAAGAAGTAACTCCTCACATAATTCCTTACCTTCCTGAAATGTTTGATTAGCAACCTCGATCGCAAGAGAATATGTAGAGTCAGGCACACACTGAGGCTGGATGACATACAATGGTCTACTTGTGGTCAGGGCAGGCTCCATAAGTAGCGAACCACCCGTTGGTGCGTCCGTTCCCTAATATTTGCTCAGAATGTTAACAAAACATCATAGCTAGTTAGTTCTTCATCCATAATTTCAAGGAAACTAACGAGTCCAAATATGAAAAAATATAAGTGAGCTCACTGGAACGACGCCAGCAAGAGTTGCTAGATAATCCGTTGCATTCAAAGAGAAGGTACCCGTGAAAAAATTCCCCGTCAAGCCTATAAAGAAGGGCCAAATTACATGATCAAAATTGGAGAAGGAAAAAACTGTTTATATAGTATGAACTCTCCAGTTATAATCAAATTGCTGTAGGTTCAAGTTTCTAACAGAATAAGAAGGCTAAATTATCATAATGACACCAAGAGTCCAAGACTTTTTCCCCTATCGATTTTGGTATCCCAATTTTATAAATACATTGAAACTATTTCAGAACTACTTCGAAAGAATATATGATAATACACGTATCTAAATTATGTTGTACTGCAACATAGTTTTTGAAGTAATTTCGATATACTTCAAAATTTACGAAAGATACTTTAAAAAACAATTATGAGATTGGGTACCAAATTCTAATAGTAAAAAGTAAACGTGCAAAATACGTCCTAATGTTATAGTTGGGGTGTCATTTCGGGTCTGCTTGGTAATGGTGTTTTCATCGGTTTTCTGATGTTTTTGAACTGACCGTTTATGAAAACCACTGCTTGGTAATTTTTATCAAGCACTGGTTTTGGTCGGCTCAAAATCTCCAAAATCGGTGTAATGTAATTTTGGGTGGCTTTATAAACACCATAAATCGATGGATTTTGACCAATTTTATTAATTTTATTTCATTTATTCTTGGAAAAAAAGTCTTTCAAAGCCGTTCATTATTAAGCATGGATTGGATTGGTTTAAAAGCCGCTACTTAAAACCACTCAAAATCGAGCCTCTCGTACTCTAAAAACACCTGTAATTTAGCCAGAACAGTCCGTACTTTCCGCGAGCGAGCGGTTGCGGCCGGTGAAGAGAAGCGTGGCGGGGCACGACCCCTTCGCCCTGCACGGCTCGTGCGGCGATCCGGAGGCGGCGCGGTACTCGGGCCGCGGGATCTGGAGCAATGCAGGCCAGCTCGGCGGGCTGGGCGAGGGGCAGGTTCCGAACAGGCCCAGGCCCGCCGCGTCCCCGCACATGTCGCTGTCGGCCACTTTGTTCACGACCCTTTGGATGGCGAACAGCAGAACGCACAGGAACAGGGGGAACGCTACGATCCCGATGTTCGTCTTCTTGTTCCGTTTCTGAAAATATAATCATATACACATAGAATTTCTAGAATAATCAATAGAAAAAATGAAAGCTTTGTAACCCGAAGAATTAATTAAAAAAAAAAGTCGGAGAACCTGGAAGGAGAAGTTCTTCCTTAGGAGAGCATTGGCTTGCGTGAAGAAACTAGCTGGACGGAGACAACGAGACGAAGAAGACGCCATTGGAAAACAAAAAATAGTGGCCTTCCAATACTAATCACCCTCCAAGAAATAGAATTTATGTTGAGAATGATAACACTCTTTTATCTGTGTTTTTTAATACTTTCAAATATCCATCTTTACTTATATACTTCTATTAAATTCATAATTGTACATATATTCTCCATTTTTATTTTTATTTGCATAGGAACCCTATTTACATATCATGGTTGTTTGTTTATTTTTGCAAAAGCATTAAGATAACAACTAATTATAAAAAAGTTAATTCAATTTTAAAAAAAGTTTTACAAGATGCTCTTGATGCCGCTTGCAATTCCAAACCAAGCCTTAGCTTAGCTAGAATACTATGATGAGTTTTTTTATTTTATGAAAAGAGCATCACATTCAATCAAAATAGTAAAAAAAAAAAACTAACAAGAAACATCATAATATCTCCATTACTAATCAATTTTGATCACATAATGGTATAAATGATACTAAGACTATCATTTCTATCCACTACTTATCTAATTTTAGACGTCATATCAAGAGTATTTGGTATTATATTTTTATTATTTAATCAAAAAAAATGTAGAGACGTTAACAAATACTAATTAGAAGGATATCAATGGAAAAAAAAAACTGAGGGTGCATATGCACTTTGAAATTTTATAAGAATATAAATGTAAAATTAGATATTTTTGGAGCTTATACATGCAAATGGCTAAAATAAATATACATGCACTAATATATTAGCTTTATTCCAACGCTATCTTGATATCATCAATAGGTTAATGTATCTGTTAAGTGTAATTAATTTTTGGTCCTACTTGTATATAACTTAATAATGAGTAACTTAATATGTGGAAATGTTGATTGTAAGGTTTTTAAAAATAGGGTACAACCAAGTCAGATGTCCAATTCTACCCCTCACTCACTAGCTAGGATTTTACACACTTACTTTATTGAACCCAAAAAAAGAAAAAGAAAAACTTTTCTTTTATGTTGAATTTGAGCATATTGGAAATAAAAGTGGACATTGATAGCTTTATTTTGCAAAAAAAAAATATATGAAAATGATGTTCCTCTTATCTTGTAGCCAAACTAAAAATAATAAAAGTATAATAAAAAAAGTGGCATTTTCTCTTAGTTGTAACCAAACATATTATGAATGAAAAATATGTTGGCCTTGGTGGCATGGTAAGGATAAAAAAATATTTGGCCAACTGATAAAGTTTTTTTCGACTTTCGATAATTGATTTGATGGATTGAATGGTCCGCTCAATCGGCCAAAGAGTTACATCGAACCGAATCGCTCAGTCTAGTGCTTTGTAGACTATACTATGGTCTAAATCCTTGACCGATCAATTAGTGTGAACCGATTTTTCAAAACAATGAAAATTTTTTCCTCCTTTGAGAAAGGAATTAGGAAATGGGGTTGGCATACAATTACAGAAAAGGTGAGGGGTATTATTAGAAGTAATTACTAATATGCTCAGTTACTTGCTTCAGTTGAGAGTAGCCGTTACAAAATCCGTGTTTCGGAAGTAGGGGTATTTTAGGAAAAAAAGAAAAAAAAAGTCGCGTAACCGGAAATCCGGTATAAGAAACAGAATTTCTTTTAAGAAGAAATTTGTTAGGATCTCGACGAGGGCATATCCGTCATTTACTAAGATTCCTCTCGAGCCAAGAAGTTTCTTCTCCTTCTCCCCAACCCCCCATCGTCACCAGAAACCCTTGCCCTAACCCTAATTTTTCCACGAAGCTCCTCTCCGGAATCCCGCTCTTCATCCAAAGCGCTGACGAAGAAGAACGCTATTCTGACATGGTGGAACGGGAGCGAGAGTGTCGGGAGGATCGTCGAGGCGGTCATGAGGAACAATCCAGGGCGGACGATACTGAAGGAGAAAAGTGAGAGTTCTTTACTTTGAGCATTTGTGATTTCTTTTGATTGAGAGAATTTTGATTAAAAATGGCACCTGAAATGAAAACACGATGTCAAAAAGAACAGTAATTTGGTACAAGTTTTGAAAATATGATTTTTCTTTTTTTTGGAATATTTTCTAAAAAGTGCACTACTTTTCATCAAATTTGAGATTATTTTATTCAGCTCTGATTCTTAGGGTCGGGAGGATCGTCGAGGCTGTCATGAGGAAGAATCCAGGGCGGACGATACCGAAGGAGAAAAAAAGTGAGGGTTCTTTGCTTTGAGCATCTGTGATTTCTTTTTATTGAGAGAATTTTGATTAAAAATAGCACCTAAAAAGAAAACACGATGTCAAAAAGAACAGAAAATTTACTGTAGCGAAATAAATTTATATTAAATTCATGCAAACGAAACAAGTTTGGATAATTTCGAAATAGAGACAGAGTTCGTCAATTGAAGGAAAACAAAAAAAAAAACTAACACGTAGGCAAAAAAGCCAAAAGTGGATCCCACAAGTCCAAATTCCGCCAAAATTGTTGGCTGAATTTGGCCTTGTGGGACCCGCGGGTTGGTTTGGGTGGTTGAATTTTGTTTGGTTTGGTTTATTTTATTAGTTTGTTTTAATTAGTTATTATGTTTTTTTATTTAGTTTAGTTTTGGAATTTGATTTAAGAAAATATATTTTAACGAAATAAAATTAAAATAAATAAATTTGTAAAGAAATATTTAGAAATATTTTTTTCGAAAATTTGCATCCAGAGCATCAAATTTTGTATAAATTTCAATTAAAGCATCAAAGTTAAAAAAATTACGAAAAAAATATCAAAACGTCTTTTGGGCGTTTATATTTTTTTAATATTATATTCCTATTGTTAATTTTTTCGCCGTTAACAGACGTAATAATAAAAATCCGCCGTAAGAATATTACATCTGTCGTCGAGCAGACTTCGAGCGATCATAACTATTTGTTTTGAAATCGTTTTTCGTTAAACAATAAGTCGATTTGTATGTTTTCGACGAGAGTAACACAAATCGTGTAGAATTTTTTTTTTTTTCCGAAATAAGACGCACATGTTACAGGCAAAAATATAAATTTTAAAACTTTAAAATATCATAACTGTTGACTGAGAGATCGAAACAAGGTCCAGTTTGTGTCAAAATGACCGTATCGAAAAGTACTATGGGATAAACCATATCACCGTTTGACTGACTTCTCAAATTTTTAGAATCGCAAAAAAACGATGTTTCGACCTCCAAATTTTACTTTCAGTAATTTTATTTTCGAATATTTAAAATTTACTATAGCGAAATAAATTTATATTGGATGTGGGGGCCCACGGATTTAAAACGATGTTTCGACCTCACAAAAAAAAAATTAGGAAAAAATTTAACAAGAAAAAATTTAAATTAATTGTTTTATGTCCACTATCAAAAAAACTAATAAAACAAGTAAAAAAACCAAAATAAAACTAAATAAATTTAAATTAATTATTTTCGTTAAAATATTTTTTCTTAAATCTAATTACAAAACTAAATAAATAAAACCAAAACATAATTAATTAAAACAAACTAATAAAATAAACCAAACCAACCAAAGCAAACCAATCAAACCAAACAAAACCATCCAACCGAACCCGTGGGCCCCCAGACCCAATTTTTGCCAACTGTGTTGGCGGAAATTGGCTTGTGGGGTCCACTTTTATTTTTACTTTATTTTATTTCCTGCCTACGTGTTCGTTTTTTTTGTTTTCCGCTAACACTGTTGGCTGACTCTGTCTCTATTTTAAAATTATCCAAACTTGTTTCGTTTGCATGAATTTAATATAAATTTATTTCGCTACAGTAAATTTTCTGCAAAAAGAACGGTAATTTGGTATAAGTTTTGAAAATATGATTTTTGTGGAATATTTTCTAGAAAGTGCATTACTTTTCATCAAATTTGAAATTATTTTATTCTGCTCTGATTCTTAAATCTTTTTCCCCCTTTTGTTTATGATTTACAGGAATGGTAATGGAGTTTGTCAGTTGGGGTTGAAGTATATGAATTTGTGTAGAATTGTTTATGTAGGTGCCGCTACACACAACAAAATTGGACATCATGAGACATATATGACATCAATATTGGTGTGTGCTAATTTATTTTGGAGTGTTTATGTCGTGTACTGTATGTGTCTGACACTGATGCGACAATGACGCGTCATCAATTTTTGGAGTGTTTGTTCTTCCTAGGGAAACAACTTTCAGTTTCTACACAGATTATGATTAAAAGAAGGTTCAAAGTACTAATAGAATTATCAAGAAAATACAACAACAAAAACAAAGATTGGGATTGATTAATTTTTGAATGGTTCCAAAATGATTTAAGGCCAGTTTGGTTTGCAGTTACGTTTCATTCGGAACTCCATTTAGTGCCAAAAGCAAGGTTGCAAGAGGCGAGACAAACACTTCCATTTCAGATGGATGTTTTTTAAAATGTGTAATTTATTTCGGGACTCGAATAGGCATTTCTGGAATGCTCTTCCAACAAGTGTTAATCACTCACAAGACCAGCCCGGGAATCGCCCAGATTATGAGAAATTTTGATACAAACTGGCTTATTTTAGTAATTAGGAGGATATTATGAGTCCGACTATGAGTACTAGTGCTTTAGAAATCGCACAACTGAAAGTTCTTGATTACTTTCTGAACGATGCTCCATTGAATCTAATTTTATTATATATATACAATTGATGGTAATACGAGACCACTAATTCACCTTTTTGTTGGATCACAGGCACGAAGTCAGTGGTTTATGGCCAGGACCAGGAACCTATTCGAACTTGGATCTTGACATGTCAATTGTTTTATACGTAAGCATCTAGCCAGGAAGTTGGTGGACACATCATGAATTAAGGATAGTTGGCGGGTTGCCAAATTTCTAGCTGTAGAAGCTAAAAGTAACTTCTAAAGGCAAGCATTGTAGATGACCTATGCTACATTTAGTTTCCTTTTCAACAGAAAGAAAACTTGAAAACCTAGTGGTCAGTGCATGATTCTGCAATTTTCCTCTCTTCTTTTATGAAATCTTGTTCTAAGTAATTTGTTGTCATACTTCAATTATTCGTCATATAAAGTTTCAAGTCTTAACCCTTGAGAATGAGTAACTCAATTGGTATTATGTGTTGTGGACTTTGCAGGTAAAGTCCTTCAGAACTCTTGATGAAGTGGATGCATGGCTTGGTAGCAATCCTATGCGATGTCCTGGTGCCTTGCATTTCGTGGAAAGAAACTCAACAGTAATAATCTGACTAATTCCACTTCAGTATACAATAGAGGGAAAACAGAGGATCCAACATTCAAATTCCAGATCCCACTTCAAATTGCTGCAGAGCATGAAATTGCACGGTCGTTGCTTGGAGGTATTCTAGTTTTCTTGTTAATTGTTTCTTTTCAAATTGTGGATACCCTTAAATTTATTTTAAAATGTAAGGGCTATTTTGAGAATAAACGGTGGGAATAATCCCCCCTTGTTTCATTAATGATAATTAACAATATATAGACCTGATTACATGAGAACAATGAGAAAACAAATGCAAGATTCAAACTCGAATAAAATCAGAACGACCTGCCTGCTAGTCAAAGCTTGTAGTAGCTAGAATCCACTGCTTTCATTAACGAGTCAATGGTATATCTTGATTTTCTTGTCCCCAGCACAATTAACTGCATGAAGATCCATAAAAATATATTCTCAAAAATCACATGGGCATCACTCCCCTCACAAATGAGCATCCACTTTCTGTAAATTACTCAGCCCCTAGCTGAATGAACACTTGAACTTCCGTTCGGTGACTCCAACCTTACAAATGAGTACCCAGCTCCCAATAAGTGACTCGGCCCCTCGCCGAATGAAATGATTGTTTTGATCTTGCTGACCTGGTTATTATTGTCTTGGATGTCATTCATTTTGCTCTCTGCCTTTACGCATTTCCGTGGGCCTCTGCCTCTGACCAACCAAGAATTCATACCAGTGAAAATGAAGTACAAATCTGAGTTCGAGAGGTTTGGATATTACTAGAAAACGATGAGTATCCACAACTCCAACAAAATAGTCAAGAGTTTAGTATTAGAATCTTCTTTATTCCACCACCATTGGAACTATTTACTATGGGCCTCGTCTCCTTTGTTCCATCATTTCTCTTTCAAAAAATTATCCAGGAAGTGACTAAGAAGACAAATAAGACCATAAAGGAATCACAATAATTACTCTACCCAGAATTACTTGGTTGTACTTGATTGGCCTTCTTAAAATCTAACCGTTAATAAAAACTTGGTTTAATTTTATTGATGGGTGAGACTACATATATATAGAAGAGGCTAACCCCTCTCTCTACTATTATATTAGATGTGAGACCAAACACCCACTAATACTCTCAACACTCCCCTTCAATATGGACGATAGATATCAATTTTTCCCATCTTGTCACATAGTTTAGAAAGACTCGATGAATTAAGGCTCTTAGTAAGACAATCTGCAACTTGTTCTTTTGAGCGAACATGATCGAGCTTTAATATTCCTTTTTCTAGTTTCTCTTTGATGAAGAACCGATCGATCTCGATGTGCGTAGTTCTGTCATGTTGGACTGGATTGTTGGCTATACTTATTGCAGCTTGACTGTCACTCAGAAGACGCAACGGTGTTCCCTGGTCCAGCTTCAACTCCGTCAGCAGTGCTCTTACCTACAGCAACTCTGCCACTCCCAGAGCCATAGCTCTATACTCTGCTTCAGCAGTTGATCGTGCTACCACAGACTGTTTCTTGCTTCTCCATGAGATTAGGTTACCCCTCCCCCACAAAGACACAGTACCCTGATGTAGACCTTTTGTCGTTCATGCAGCTTGCCCAATCTGCATCACAGTACCCCTCAACACCCAAGTGTCCATTTTTCTTGAATCATAACCCTCTTCCAGGAGTCCCCTTCAGATATCTCAGGATACGAAAAGCTGCATTCATGTGACCCTTTCTTGGATCATGCATGTAGAGACTCACTACACTCACATCAAATGAAATATCAGGACGAGTGTGGCCTAGATAAATCAATCTGTCTACAAGTCTGATATCTCTCACGATCAACATGCTCTTATGTCTCTGCACCCAACTTATCTTTCTGATCGATTGGAGTGACTGCCGATCGACATCCCAGCATATCAGTCTCTGTGAGCAGGTCTAATACATACTTCCTCTGAGAGAGGACGATCTCATCTCTTCCTCAAGCCACCTCGATACTGAGAAAATATCTCATCATTCTCAAGTCCTTCACTTCAAACTCCTTGGCGAGTTTTGACTTCAACTGGGTGATCTCCTCCTCATTATCACATGTGATCACTATATCATCCACATACACTGCAAGTATGGTGATGTGGCCTCTTGCATGCTGGAAGAAAATTGTGTGATCTGCATTGGTCTGGCGGTTCCCGGTGACTGTGACAGCCTTCCTGAATCTATCAAACCAAGCTCGAGGAGATTGCTTGAGCCCATACAGTGATTTTTTTAGCTTGCACACATTTTTCGTCGACTGCTTCGTGCAAAATCCCTGGGGGGGTCTTCATGTATACTTCCTCTTGTAGGTTCCCATGAAGAAAAGCGTTCTTCACATCAAATTGATACAGCTGCCACCCATGGTTTGCTGCAAGGGAGATCAGGGTTTTCACAGTGCTCATCTTTGCCACAGGAGCAAATATCTCAGCATAGTCGATGCCGTAGGATTGAGTGAATCCCTTTGCAACCAACCTTGCCTTGTACCGCTCCACCTTTCCTTCTGGCATCTCCTTTACTGTGAAGACCCATTTTCATCCAACTGCTATCTTTCCTTTAGGCAACGGAACAAGCTCCCATGTCCAATTTCTTTCGAGTGCCCCAAGTTCCTCCAACATTGCAGCTCTCCACCTTGGGTCTTCCTTCGCTTCCTGCTAACACTTAGTCAAAGAGGTGGTGTCTAACGATGCAATGAATGCTCGATGGGTAGAGGATATATTAGAGTAGGATAAGAAATTGGCAATGTCATGTTCATAACCATAACGATTATGGGCTTTTCCCGCATTACTGTGAGAAGATCTCCTTAAGTGAATATGAGGAAGTGGTAAAGAGATCATACCATCCGAATCAGAGGGATCCGCATCCGAATCAGAGGAATCCGGTGCTGGAGGTGCATCTTTAAGAGTTGGGACAGGGTTAGGCGAGGGACATGGCACAGTAGGGGCAATAGGCACAGTAGTGGAATGATGCTTTCTTCTTCTGTAGACTTGGAGCTCTGTAGATTGTTCTGTAGTCTGTTCCTTCTCCTGCACTAGAGCATCACTTTCTTCCTCCTGATTGTCACCACTTTCTTCCTCCTGATTATGTGCATCATCATCACTTTCCTCACCCTCGCTATCTCTCCCTTGTTCCTTTGGACCAGCTTCCATTATTGGACATAGAACTGACCCGACCATCACGCTTGGGCCCATCTCCCCCTCACTCCTAACACCTCCTGTGTTAGGTGTGTCACCAAGTGCGGAGCCTTCACCTGAATCATTGTGGTAGTATGGTTTCATCTCTCTGAATGTAACTCCATGCTTACAAAGAGTCTTCGTTCCACCGGACTCTAACAAGAGTATCACTTCTGAGTCCCTGGGTAGCCAACAAAGATGCACTTTACTTCCCGAGGGTCCAACTTTTCCACCACAGGTCTGTTATCTTTCACAAAATATACACATCCAAATACCTTTGGGGGAACAATGTATTTATTCTCTCCTGTAAGCATCTCAAACGGTGTCTTCCATCCTAACACCTGAGAGGGTATCTTGTTGATGAGATATGCAGCCGTCAACACGGCATACCCCCACAAGTGTTTAGGAACATTCATGGCAAACCTTATTGACCGTGCTAATTCCAACATGTGTCTGTTCTTCCGCTCTGCTATGCCATTCTATGCTGGTGTATAGGCACACGAAGTCTGATGCTGTATCCCATGGGCTAATAAGTACTCTTCATAGCCTTGTTGGTGTATTATGTTCCATTGTCAGATCTTAAAATCTTTATTTTAGTACTGTACTGTGTTGTAACCCTGCGATAAAAATCTTGAAAGTATGCAAAGACATCACTCTTACTCTTCATTAGGTATACCCAGGTGACATGAGTGTATCAGTCAATAAAGGTGACAAATTATTTAAAACTATTAACTCCAGTTGTAGGACAAGGTCCCCACACATCAGAGTGTATCATATCAAAAGCAGCTAAACTTCTATAACTCACATGAGAGCTTATAGTATGTTTCCCAAGCTCACAAGCATCACAAACCAACTTTTGTTTATTAGCCTTTTGATACATAGATGGATGCATTCGATTCAGTAGACTGAATGAAGAGTGTCCCGTGCGATGATGTTGAAGTAATAATTCTGCTTCCACTGTTCTTTGCGGCTCCTCCGGTTGTGCTTCTTCCACCAGTGACGCTAGTGTTGCGTCTAGTCCATCCATGTCCAAGTACCATAGCCCCTTATGTCAAGTGTCAGTTCTCAACCGTCTTTCCGCCTTATGTCAAGTGTCAGTTCTCAACCGTCTTTCTGTTCCCTTCTCTTGAAAAATCACCTTAGGAATGTCAAAGAAAATAACACAATTAAGTTGAAGAACAATGACACTAATGGACAATAGATTAACGGAAAAAGATGGAGCATGCAATACATCAGTAAGGGTTATGGAAGGGTGTCACGTCCCGCTCCCAGAATACTGGATAAATACGAGAACTGACATGGACAACCGCATCTTGCAGAATACCGAAGTAAGCCGCAATGTGTTGAGGTTGTCTAGAAGACATATGGGTGAACTCTAGCATGCTATGACGTCTGTCCTAAGGCCGACAAATCCTAGTATCTCAATCCATCAACACAAGTACAAGAGTATATCATATATGGTAAAAATGCGTCCAAAATTACATACCACATATGATCATGAAACTAGTGAATATAAAATGCTGCACTAGCAGAGTATAATTATACATGGTCAAATATACCAGTCATGGTTTAATATATACATCATGTTGACCGAAGTCAGAGAAGTGATCTCAAAATAGGGGGATAATACTGCATCTTGCTAAAATACCAAAAAATAAGATAACACTACGAGGGGTGGAGGAAGGAAATCCACTCGCGAGCTTCGACCGCAGTCCTACGAGTGCGAGCCATCTTGCTGGAAGTGCGGTGGATCATGGTTCTCCTCGGGATAATCTGGCCATACAAAACCAGTGTGGTCAGAACCCCAAGCAACAAGTATCACAATGGAACTCAAGGTGATAGACCAAACATATCACAACATTAGCAGAAAAGAATAAAAAATAAATGCGGATCAAGACTTGTACGGTACCGATGTACTTGTCTCAAAATAAAATACTGGAAGAACTTATAACAAGTGCTATAAGGAAAGATAGGCGACGAGCGGCAAGAGAGCATAGGAACTACTTTGGATCGGGACCACAACATTTAAACCAAATAAGGACCGGGGTTGCGGACCTTCAACCGAGCAGAACTTAGCACCCTAACCATGCGCCGAAGGAAAAAAAATAGAAAAGCGAGCTATAATGAAAGTAACATCATTCATCGTACGACCAAAAAGCTCTACGGCTTGCTATAATTAACTAACTAGGGTTATCACAAACCTAGTTACTAACAAATGCTTGCTTTGAAGAATAAAGCTACCATCGGCACTGCAGTTAACCCGGATGGCCAAGGGGTACGCTTGTCGAGTAAACTTAAATTCACATTCAACAACACTACAACATAACTAGTTGTCATAAACAGAAATTCGAGCTTGTAAGCGTAAACTAAAGCTTGTGAACATAAACTTAAACTTGTGAATCATAAACATGTCTTATAAACATAAACTTGTCCTGTAATATGCCGCAGCACGCGTAAACTTGGTCAGTCATGGAGCCCTTGGCTAGCAGGGTGATTCCATGTTGCATGGGGCCCTTGGAGATCGGGGTAGCCGATAGCGCAATATTCTTCTCTCCCAATGATCTAGGTGAATCTTATCTTGTTTAATCATTACTAAATTATTTCAAGTTCTCGAGTCGTGGACACTTGAGAACTTCCTAGAATGACGAGTCACGAGTACGAGCTTTTCACGAGTTATCGTATCTGCGGCATGCTATACATGGGACAATACTCACACTCGATTGTCCGATGCCAAAATGTAATAAATTATCATACACAAACATTTCTACGGTGTCGTGAGGATCAAAATCACGTGTTAATGTAGGGAATCACAACATCCAACTATGCTCCAATACTCAACTGGGCGAAAACAGTTTATGCATTAGAAAAAAATGATACATTATAGTAAATTGAGGATAACTCTCACATGTGAACTCCAAATGAGGTGATTCAAAAGGATTTGGAAAGGCAAGACAGAGATCTACAACTTTCATGTTTTGAGTTTTACGAAATTCTAGCCAGAAAATAGCTTAAATAGGCATAAACAGACATTCAGGTCATTATGCGTGCAGTGTACTGCACGCAGCATGAATTCTGTGCGGGGCGTACTGTTGCGGCAAGAAAATCCATGCGCGACGCACTGCGCGGCAAGGATTGGTGCTCTCGGCGAGGGTGTGATGCGTGCGGCGAGGGTATGATGCGCGCGGCGCACTGTTGCGGTATGAAACTTCATGTGCGGTGCACTGCTGCTGCATGAAACTTCATGCGCGGCGCACTGCGTGCGGCAAGGAACTCAATGCGCGGCGCATTAATGCGTCATGAAACTTCATGCGCGTCGCACTGCTGCAGCATGAAAATCCATGTGCTGCGCGGCACTGTTCATCGTCCCTGCCAGACAGGTCCGCGAACGAAGTTCCAGAATTTGTTTTGGTCATAAAAACTTCAATTAAACTCCAAATTAAGCGATTCAAAAGCCAAAATTCTCGAAATGGAAAGCGCCATCAAATATAACTAGTTTTTTTAGTTTTTTGAAAACAACAAGTTTTAATAGATCAAACCAAGGAAAAACTCATGGAATCCATATAAAATTCTAAGTTAAAACTCAGATCTACGCAAATCTATACATCAAAATCCAAAACTCCAATAACTAAATATGATCAGCAACTCAAAGACAATATTTTCCATCAAATACATTTTAAAAACATTTATATGAAAAATCCGAAAATCAAGGCTTCACCATTGAGCAAGATGTACTTGCCTTCGGTGGCTCCTAGTCTCTATCTCTCACGGTCCAAGTCACAACAACTTCTCCCTAGGGTTAGGGTTTGGCTAGAGGGAACTTGAAGGAGAGGAGGAGGAAGAAGCCTTTCAGATATCATACAACTACTAGATAAAGAGCTAGTGTCAATAAAAAGGCTAATTACAGAGGCGCTGAAGCAAGAAGAGTGAAATGAGAAAATGAGTGTGGAGAGAAATATTCATATATATACTAAGAGGAGAGAAAGATGGTTTAGTCATGGGTTCAATCAAATGAGCCGAACCAGGTGTCCATTCTACATGCAGATCCTAAACCGGGTCTATGGCAATGCCAATGATATTCTACTAGTCTCGGGTAGTCTTTCTCAACAACAAGAAAAATAACAATAAATAAAATGACAGGAACCAACGCTGAGAAATACATCAAGAATACATTATCAGAAAAAATAAATTCTACAAATTCAAGAAATACCAAATCTAGAATCGGGTGTGACAAAGGGATGCATTCAACTGTGCATTTACCCATAATGGGTCTAGCCGTACCATCAACAGTCTGAATACTTTCAGGCGTCGTCAGGTAAGTGTAATCTTGGAACTCATCATGGGCACTCGTGACATGGCGGGATGCCCCAGAGTCAATTATCTAACATGGTATGTGGATAGATGCCAGGACATGAGCATGTATACTTGTGCTTGTATGGGCATAGTCGGTGATGTTACCCCCGGAGGTGGTTGGAGTTGATGCCCCAGAGGTATCGGCTCGACTGTCGCTGGTTCCAAGCTTCATGTTTCTCCATATCTCTAGCATTTTCCTCTCATTAGGGGTCATATCGGGTGAATGGCTCTCACTTCCCTCTTCTGCCAGGTTTGCTTTGTGTCCTCCGGAATGATTATTTTTGCCACTAGCATAACCTCCTCTGCCACCCCTACGCCCTCAACGGAAGCGTCCGCGGCCGTTAGACTGGCCTCTTAGTGGTTTCGTACAGAATCTGATGAAGTGTCCAGGGTCTCTACAGTTTTAGCCCTCTCCCCCTCCGGAAGGGTTTGGGTTAAAAGCTGCTAGAGCTGATTTTTTTCAGAGAGCTAGTGGTGCTAGGCATCAGCTTCAGTCGTGCCTCTTCTTGTGCCATAGCAGTTATGGCCTCCTCCAGTGATGGCAGCATGGGTTGAGCAAGTAGGATATTCCTCCTCTACTCGAATACTGGGTTGAGCCCCTTCAGGAACTTCATCATCCTCTGTCGCGAAACATACTCCATGAACTTCTTATAATGTTTCGCAAATGCCGGTTCAACTTGCTCATCTTCCACGCCAATGGGGTCATAGTTGTCGAGATCGGACAAATACTTCTTCAGTAGAACCGCATACTCAGAGATGATGTGATCTTCTTAGACCACCTTATCAAGTTCATCTTGTAGTTGGAAAACCCTCATAGGGTTGTCCGACCCTGAGTACATATCTCTCAGCGTCATCCAAATGTCACCAGCACCCTCCATTGCTTCCACGTTGCCCGACGCTTGATCGGTCAATGAGGCTGTCAACCATCCAGCAACAGCATTATTGACGATCTCCTACACAACAAATTCCTGTGAGGAGTGATCAGGTGCCTTGGTTTGGCCATTCACATAGCCCACAAAGCCTCTTGCCTTCAGAGTCCGCATCGTCTGACACAACCACTTCAAGTAGTTGGAAGTACCCTCCAACTTTATCTCCAGTTTCTCTAACTTTCTCATTTTGTATGGTGAAGGATCCACATCTGCATGTGCACCACGGAGCTAGTCTCGGTCAACCTATTGGAGAAGAGATGGAGAAGAGATCGTCCACCAAAGTCTTCATCTCTTGGGTCGTCAGCTTGCCGTAGATCATCTCTATCGTCTTCTTCTTGTCCTCTTTTATCAGCAAGATCAGCAAGACTGTGGCAGATCTAGATTGTCTCCACCTTTGATCGTCATCTTTTCCATGTCTATTGTTCCTCCTTCAGCGGCAGCGGTGTCCCTAAGAGTCGCTGCTTACGTCCCATGCACGGCTTCGACCCGAGGTCGCATGACCTGACGAGAAAGAGGAACCGACAGTTGTTGTCGAGATCAGGAGTTCACACAAGAGTTCCCTCACTGATATATCTTGATCCAACAAGCAACTATATAATTAATATCCCGATTACAACTTATTGCTACAAAACAATAATCAGAAAATTAAAAATTTTGGTCTTCCGTGCAATCGCAGTTGCATATGGATAGAACTAAGTTACAACTTGCAGGAGAGAAGACGAAGAAGAAGATCGTCGGGGTCGGGGGTCGCCGGAATCGCAGCGGCAACAACAGCAGCAACAGCAGCCGCGACGGCGGGGCAGGCCGCTGCACTGCGGCGCGTGGCCAGGCGGTCACTGGGGCCGGCTGGGGCTGCTTGTGGCGGGGCAGGCCGGTGGCGCTGCGGCGTGTGGCCAGGCGGTCGTCAGAGCCGGCGGGGAAAGAAGGGATGGGGGACGGCTGTGGGAGGGTTAGGGTTAGGGTTAGGGTTTGGAGAAGGGTGGAGGGATTTGGCTCTGATACCAAATAGAAACTTGGCTTAACTTTATTGATGGGTAGGACTATATATATATAGGAGAGGCTAACCCATCTCTCTACTATTCTACTAGATGTGGGACTAAACACCCACTAATACTCTCAACACAATTTTATTTTCAGAAAATTTCATATAGAGGAAAAATATTCGCTACAATTGCTGAAAACAGGAAAGCTTTGACAAAATTCTAAGAAAAAGGAGCTGGCGCCAACCCCCTTGGCATAAAAAAAAATTAAGTCTGGCGCCAAGGGGGTTGGCTCCAAACAAAAAAATAAAAATAAAAAGCCTTGAGCCAACTCCCTTGGCTAAAAAAAAAGTCTGGCGCAAAGGGGGTTGGCTCCAAACAAAAAATAAAAAATAAAAAAAGCATGCCACCAACCCCCTTGGCTCCAAACCAAAATATATACGGAAGCAAAAAAAATCCTAAAAAACTCTCATTTATTTTAAAATAGTTTCGGTTAAAAAAAATTTAAAAATTTATTTTCTTATCTTCCGTCAATTCTAAAAAAAAATTCCTAAAGCAAACTTTCTCATTCATTTTAAAATAGTTTCGGTTCAAAAATCAATTTAAAAAAATCCTATCTTATCTTTCTCAATTTTAAAATACATAGGGAAGCAAAAAAAAAATCCTAAAGCAAACTTTATCATTCATTTTAAAATAGTTCCGGTTAAAAAAATTTAAAACATTTCCTTTTTTATCTTCTGTCAATAAAAAAAAAATTCTTTTTTATTATACTTTGTTATGGATATATCTCTACTATTTATAAAAAAGTCTTGAGAATGCTAACCGTTTAAGCCTTACATATATTCTCACGTAATTAAAAAAATTAAATGTTAACTAATAGTAAGTATTTTAAAATTGACGGAAGATAAGAAAGGGAAAATTTTAATAATATTTTTTAAGCAAAACTAAAATGAATGAGAAAGTTTGTTTTAGGATTTTTTTTTTTTTTTTTTTTTGCTTTCGTATGCATTTTAAAATTGACGGAAGAAAAGATAGAAAAAAAATTTAAATTGATTTTTGATCCGAAACTATTTTTAAATGAATGGAAAGTTTGCTTTAGGTTTTTTTTTTTTTTTTGCTTTCGTAAGTATTTTAAAATTGACGGAAGATAAGAAAGGGATATTAAAAAAAAAAATAACCGAAACTATTTTAGAATGAATGAGAAAGTTTTTTTTTGTGATTTTAATTTTTTTTGCTTCGGTATGTATTTTGGTTTGGAGCCAACAGGGTTGGCGCCAGAAATTTTTTTATTTTTTATTTGGAGCCAACCCCCTTGACGCCATGCTCTTTTTTATTTTATTTTTGTTTGGAGCCAACCCCCTTGGCGTCGGGCTTATTTTTTATTTATTTTTTGTCGCAAAGGGTGTTGGCGCAACTCCATTTTCTTAGAATTTTGTCAAAATTTTCCTCTATCCAGCAATTGTAGCGAATATTTTCCCTCTATATTAAATTTTCTGATTTATTTTCCTCTTTGCTGTTAACAAGTTATCTTGTAAACACATACCATAAAAGTTAAAAACTTATCAAGGATGGGATATTATGCTCATTACCGTTTGGGTATAGTATTTGTTAAAATCCCTGTCACTAGACCAATACTCCATAGTTGTGCTGAGGGTATAGGATTAAATATTGATGTTACTCCAACATGCCCTCACAGGTTGAACTCTCATTTTATGGCTAAGAGTTAAGAGTCATGCAGCGGTATAAATTTTATAAAATCCATAGGAAAATTGAACCAGCGTTGCTCATATATGTTAAAGTTCTTGCTAGTACACCAAAACTTCAGAGTTGTGGTGAAGATGGAGGATTAAAATTTTATATTATTCCAAAAATATTCATCTGCCTTTGTGGAAGACGAGGATTGATCCTGCAATGCCAAAAAAAATTGAATGAAGATTTTTTTGTTGTTGTTGCTTCTGTTGTTATTCAATTACTATTGAGGTTTAAATTTCGAACCGACTCAGTCGTTTGTGCTTGCTGTTTCTACAATTGATTTTGTCTGCATGTCAAAATTGATGAAATTTTTGGCAATTTCCATATCATATTTATACTTTCTCTAGGTACTTCAATTATTCATATCTTATGAAATAAGAATATTTAGAGGCATGTCAAACTGGAACCTTTATTTTTCACGTACTTAGTATTTATGCATATATTTTGAATATGCTGAGCTTGGTGTAAGAGCTCAACAGCTGCCTTGTATAAAGCCCAAGATATCAGGCATCCTAAACAATATCATAGTTAGCGAGATCTATCTTTCTAGTATGTTAGAATTAATCACTACTTGATATGCATTGTACAGAGGGACAACCAAATAGTATATCAGGCATCCTAAACAATATCATAGTTAGGGAGATCTGTCTTTCTAGTATTTTACAATTAATCACTACTTCAATTTTTGTGGTGTCTATGTCTATATACAAATAGTATATCAGGCACCTAAACAATATCATAGTTAGGGACAACCAAATAGTATATCAGGCATCCTAAACAATAACAGTGGGACAACCAAATACTTCATTTTTTGTGGTGTCTATGTCTATATACTTCAGGATTTTATTTGTACTTTTCATTTGTATGATGCTAATTTGAAAGCCATTTTAGTTTCCTTGATTCCCTTGCTTATTTGGTCATATATGCGTGTATAGATCCAAATTTCAGTTGGGTTGTTGGACCCAAGTAATTTGCCCACCCTGCGACCGAGACTTTCACCACATTGGCACATTCGGACAAGCAGGGTCAACTTTTATCCTTGCGATTGCTATGTTTGGTTTTGTGTTTCAAATTAGTTCTATGGTTTTGGAAAAAGAGCTCAAGCTCCGCCAGCTTTTCATCATTTCTTTCAGTTAATAAAGTCTTCTCAGATGGTCATTTTGCTTTCATGCTTTGTAGCATTATGTGCTTCCATAAACACGGTAAAGTATTAAGTTTTTTGCGGAACCTTACAGGCAATGCCCATTATGGGCCTTTATGAATCTACGTATTGGTTATCTTGGTTGGTATGATGCCTTTTTGATAGTTCTCACAGCTCTTTTTACATTAATTTCTGGGATGATCTTCCAATTCGACTTTTTCCTGCACAACCGTTTCACGGTTCTGTTTATCACATTCTTCTCTTTCAACTTAATAGATTTTCAATGTCTACTCGGAAGATTTTTATTTGGGAGTGGTATTATTTGGGAGTGGTCGCGCGTTGTTGCGAGGCAATGCCGGTAGCAGATTTTTATTTTCCAAGAATTGTTTATTAGTTTTACGTCAACCTTCAACCATTCTCATTAAATTTATGCTTCAAAACAGTGATTGATAATCAACCATTTTTCTTCTCTGACATTGATATTGCTGCGGCTTTAGAAATATATTGTCCTTGTCCTGCTCAATCAAATATTATGGTTGCCCCTAAACAATCCTTTTATATGTTGGATCAAACACTTCGAGATAGAGGACGAATGCATCCCAATTTTATTCATAAAAATCAACATCCTAGTCACCTTTTGTTATTGGTTTGTATTCTTTTACAAAATATGGCATGTACTAGTTATAAAACTCGACGTTCTGGTGACTTTCTTCATGTCTTGTATGTTGTCCATGTTAGACAATGATTCTTTCCTTCTTTCATAATTAGATCTTCCATGATCGAAGTGGATTGACGTATTCGAACTCGAAAAAACAAAGACTCCTATATTTTGCTTATCTTGTCACACGACTACTTTTTTATGCTGGTTATTCCCCCACTTCAAAAGATATTCTTGGACATCAAAATCAATACATTCAGTTTAGTTGAGTGGGATCACAATGTACACACTTTCAAGCACCGTATTCATCAGACCAAATTGAATACAAAACGAAGGGTCGGTACTCCGACCACCCCTTCAAATGATGATGAGGACTATGATTTGCTATATTCCGAGTCAAGAATGGCCAGTGATATATAGAGCATAGAGTCCACTGCTAATTCATCTCCATGTGTTCCCCGATCTCTATATTTTAGTATGGCAATCGAGGCCTACCAAAAGTTAAACAGGAAGATTAATGATCTTGTTAATCTCATTGAGTCAATTAGATCTACTTTTACTGTTGCACAGATGATTACAATTCTTACGAAATATCGTCGTCACCAACGTCTTCGCCTTCCGACCTCCAGTTCTTGATTTATGATCGTTGCTATCATTGTTTGTATGTTGTGTTGTGTTATTTTATTTTTAACAAATGGTGTTGTATTAGTCTTGTTACCGATGTCAGTTGTGTTTTCCATTTATGTTGTCAACATGTGTTGTTGTTTATTATTTTCTAAACTTTGTTTAACTAATAATATATTTATTCAAATTTTATTTCTCTACATAAGTATGGGGGAGACTGTTCAACAAGAGAGTACTTTTTTATTTCTCTTATTATATAATTTTATTATAATAATTTTTTTTGCCATTGAGGACAATGTCGGTTGTAGGCTACAAATTCATTCTTTCTTGTTCTACTGGTGTGAATGACGCGCCTCTTTGAACGATTCTAGGTTCACTTCAAGTTTCGCTGGTGATGTCCACTTTTTCTTCCACCATAGCGGAGGTCCGTTGTTCATATCTTTCAAGAGCTTGGGACATCCCCATGTGACCCTCCGGGTTGGAGGAAAACAGAGGGGCTGAAAGCCTCCTACGCCGTTTGCGAGTTGACTCGGAGACAAACGTGGGCGAAGGTTCTTCAATGATTAGCATGTCCCCAGCCGAAGGTTAAGTATAAACAGACTAAGAGGATTCCTAAGATCCTGCCCTCGACAAAAAGTCCAATAGGATGAGACTATGGGATCTAATCGAACTTGTGTTGGATTTCCATCATGCAGATCTCTATGATTTGGTATAAAGTGGTCGGGCAGAGTCCGATCTTTATTCGGAGTTGTATTGACCTGGGTTCCCTTTCACCCTAGGCCCTTTTTCTAGGGTCTGACAAGCCTTGGCCCATCATTGCATCTTGGTCCAAGGTTTATTATATGTAAACCTTTTTTTTAAAACATCACATGATTAAAAATTTCTTTCTTGAAGCATATTTTTATCAAAAGATAACCAATATATATTGATAATGCAAAAATATTAAGCTTGATTATTGCCTAGTAATCATGGGTCTTGTCTAATCAACAAGGAGATTCACGTAAAACGGTAATAATTAAAGTTGAAATTTGAAGTAATATATTTTAATTTTGTAGTTTGCGCAACTCGAGTTATTAAATCTGTAGAGGTGTTTTAACACCTAATGTCCTAAGGTGAACTGGCTTGGGAAGCATTGATCCAACGGTGTAGGAAACTTAATAAGATTAGACATTGTACATATTACAACAATGAGGCATTATTTTTGTGCTGCAAGTTTGGAAATTTCTTTGAAAAATTAAAACTAGATGTAGAAGCATGAAAAATATCAAAAACCACTATGCGCCTCAGTCCTCATGCATCAAAGAGGCTCAGCTGACATCAAGTTTCTAAATGACGCATGGTCCTTTGGATGCATAATGTCACATCAGTCAAGTCAGAGCATTTATGACTCTGACAGTAATAATGGCTCTGAAACGCCTCGACTTCGATGCTGACAGTTGGCGTCAGTGCCCATGCCACCGCCATAATGAATTTTGTCACTATGCAGTTGTGCAACGCTACGTGTATGAAAGACAAAGTTCCATGCGTCTCTGGTCCCATGCGTCACAGGCTCCATGAGTTCCATGCGTCTCTGGCCCTATGCGTCACAGACTACTTGCGTTCCATGCGTCCAGACACCATCGTCCCAAGCATCTCAGACTCTATACGTTTAATATGGTAGTGTCCTCAAGCCAAGATCTTTCTGTTGCAACTGGGTAGATTCTCTACAGGCCAAGTGCCAAGCTGACCAAGTCACGCACACCAAGTACGAGAACCGACCAGATTTTCAGCAACAGCAGATCCCAACAAAGACTCCACGTAGCAACTTGACCATGACGTGTCCACGGTTGCAACTGGATCCTGTTGAGGATGGATACGTGGCAGCTCCAGCATCTATGCACGCATAGCACATGCACGCATAAGTCCGTCAGCATGACAGCTATAAATAGAAGGGTTGCACATCCACCACACAGGGAGACATACATACAGACAAGCACAAGAGAGAGAACACTAGAAAGCATTCTTATTCCCTCGTCGGACCATCAACGGAGTTAAGGAGTCACTACAGTACTCGATGTCTATCGTCACATTTTCCAGAATAAAAAACAATTGTAGTTAGATTTTCTGTCTAGAATTTTTTTGTACTCTTTTGTTTGTTAAACACACAAAGTTTGTTTCGACTTTGGATCAATGACAAACACTAGGCTTATGACATGAGTTTTTTTTTTATCCTATTACTTTATCTATGTTATTTCACAGACATAATAGTGTATGCTTGAGGACAAGCATAGTTTAAGTATGGGAGTATGATTGGCTCGTAAATGTGACGATTATTTTGTTATTAAATTACTTTATAAGTGTTAATTATATATTTTTAATTTACTTTATGAGAATTATAAATACAAATAACTTTAATATAAAATATGTATTGATGTATATTATGGTATAAGTTTTAGAAATTGTTCATATATATATATATATATATATATATATATATATATATATATATATATATATATATAAATGCTCTAGAACCACCCTGGTGGTTCCATATTATGAAACACCATATGTTATATGAGTTGGATTTAGATTTGGTGGTTGAGATTAAAAGATGTAGATCCCACTGTTATAATAAATATTCTTTTTCCGTTTGAAATCCTGTAAAAAAAATGAAAATAAAGTTAATGTTACCGGCCTTTGGGGAAGTCGCGCACGAAGCACTGTTCTAAGAGTTGATCCGAGGTCTATGTGCAGACGTTTCTCGAATGCTCCTAGTGGTAAAACTTCCGTGCTACCGGTTTCTCGTCGTTACATACAACTCGAAGATAATGACCCGAACTTAGGTTTGCCCAGAGCAAAGAATTGAGGAGAAAATTTTCTGGAGAGTCAAAAATGGCGATACGTTTCTCATGGAAATTTTATGTGTGATGAGAGGAGGAGAAGGCTTCTATATATAGGCTGTGAATTCCGAAACCGATGGCTGAAAATAGCACATAAATAACGTGCAAGAATCGGGTTGGTGTGAGCTGTCACATGTTGAAAACGTGAAAAAATAATCTAGACATATGAGGAGCAATAAATGTGTCCAACGTTCAAAATTTAAAAGGATTAAAAAATGTCATGGATCAATGAGCAGCAACCAGATTTTTAGGGTCTCAACGTGAACCCGAAGAGGAAATCAAATCTGCATTCGGTGTCCGCAGATGTGAGTACGTACCCGTACCCGTTATGCGCGTCGAACCGAGCCGGGCAGCGAGACGGTGTCGGCGTGTGGCCCATAGGGCTTCCCACACAAATATATATGTAAGGTTTCATGCTCCAACTAATGTGCGACTAAAAGTGCTTGGAAGAAAATTGGTTTTTCTTAATAGAAGTAAACAACACAAACAACAATAACCCTCGTTGATTCTAGGATTAGTGTCCTAGACAGACCTCGTTGATTCTAGGATTAGTGTCCTGGACAGACCCTTCGTCTAAGTGGTCTGCAAGGTTCATGTGTGATATGGTTAGGATGAGTCTTAACTCTTAATAGGTCCAAGCATGATATGCAATGTTGACTCCTATCGCCAACCCTTTGGGGACTTACCTATATGAGAGGTCGTGAATGCCGCAACTATGGGACAAGGCGATCCCAGACAACTCTCATGAATATTGAATAAGTGAGCATGACCAATCAAAAACGCCACCTTATAGACCCAAGAATATCTCGCGTACTATGTGTGCTATTTTCTGAATCTGGTTCAAGAAGTCTGATTCAAGGCTTAGTCCATCAAGCACTTCTTCAGACAAAGACAATAGTCACTAAGTGAGATTCAAGGCTGTAGTCCATCTCATCTATGCATAGTATATACTTGTCCAGATCTTCTCTATTTCTTTATTCTCTTTACTCGTATTCCTTTGTTATCTCTGTTTCGGAACTTGGTTTTTTTTTTTTTGTTTTTTTTGGGAATTGTTGTTTGATGAAGCTTCTTTTAACAAAAACCAACTTCCTTCCAAGCACTTTTAGTAAAACATCGGTTGAACCATGGAATCTTATGGCATATATATTAATTCCTCTTCTTTGCACTCTTGTGAATTTGTGTGGGAACACTAGGAAGCCCTATGGGCCACACGCGCGCAGCCGCCCCTCTCGTCTCGGTTCTTTTCGATGCGCGTAACGAGTGCTGGTACGTGCCTGCATCTGCGGACGCCGAATGCCGATTCGATTTTCTCTTCGGGTTCGGGTTGAGACCCTAAAAATCTTTTTGCTACTCATTGATCCATGACCGTTTTTTAATCCTTTTAAATTTTGAACGTTGGACATATTTATTGCTCCTTATATGTCCAGATTCATTCTCCACATTTTTAACATGTGACATCTCACTCGAGTCCGATTATTGCACGTTTTTTATGTGCTATTTCCAGCCATCAGTTTCGAAATTCACAGCCTATATATAGAGACCTCTCATCACACAAAAAAATCCCACGAGAAACCTATCGCCATTTTCGACTCTCCAGAAATTTCTCTACTCAATTCCTTGCTCTAGGCAGAACTAAGTTCGGTCCATTCTCTCCGAGTTGTGTGCAACGACTAGAAGCCGGTAGCACGGGAGTTTTACCACAAGGAGCATTCGAGAAACGTCTGCATATAGACCTCGGATCAACTCTTAGGGCAGTGCTTCGTGCCCGACTTTTCCAGAGGCCAGTAACATTAACTTTATTTTCATGTTTGTTTACAGGATTTCAAACGGAAAAAGAATATTTTTTCTAACACCCACTACATTTTAATCTCACCCACTCAATCCCAATCCAACCTATGTAATATAGGGTGGTTCCATAATATGAAACCACCTGGGTGGTTCTAGAGTATTGCAATATATATACCTTAGCCTCTATTTATATTACAAATGAAAAGAATAAGCATTGGATGCAACATTTCATAAAGCCTTATGTACCTGGACAACATTGAAGTACACAAAAAAAAGGAAGAAATACAATGAATAGATGAAAAGATGAAAAGAAATGAAAGAACAAAATGAAGATTCAATGAACAATATGTGAATCAACATGCTTCGTGCCTCTTCATTTCCTATATAAAGGCTAACCATCCAAAGACATGGATATCTCTTTTCTTTTATATCTTACTTGTAAAGGAGAGAGAGAGAGAGACTTTGTAATATAGAAAGAGAGAGTGTGTAAAGAGAAGTTGCAAGTGTTCTTCTAAATGTTCTTCAGCTCATCTTTGCTATTGTTCTCCAAGAGTATGTCTAACTAATTCTTTTCTAAGGTTTTCCAGAAACTCTAGTAATGTATGCATTTTCTTATCTTTGTCAATAAAGTTGTTTTTATGATTAATGCATTGATTTGTGTGGAAGTATTTTGAATTAATATTTCTAGGGGATAAATCAGATTTATTAGTAAACCTTTATCACCCGATAAGGGTTTATCCATTACGTAGTATAAGTGGAAATGTCATACTATTGTAATTAACAATGCATAGTTTTTCATGATTATCTATTAATTCTGAAATAAGTTACACTTAAGGTTGCACGGTCCGTACTGTAATCCAGACGGGTCGTAGTCTCTACGATAGTCTCTACGGTATAATTTTTATTCAAAATAATATAAGGATAGTTTGGTGGACGATGTTATTGAGGTGAAAATCCAATACATCTAGATCATAAAGCATGTATTCTTAATATTTATTAATTGCGGTGATTTGAAGTATTAAGAAAGTATCATCTTAGTATCAATTGGATCCGGTGATTCTAGATCTAATAATATTTAAGATAATAACTTAAGTTGGAAAGATAAGAAAGTATTTCATTACTAGTGGTGAACCTATGGCCTTATAATTATTCTCTATTTGACAAATTTTCATATACTTTTAAGTTTTAAATTTAAATTGTTTTCAATCGACTATTTTACCAAATAAATTCTTTTCCTAGCTTTCAATTTCAAGAATAATTGAAATTCTTTGTGCTTCTGGAAACGATCCAGTATTAGCTATATATTGCAAACAATCCATCACTAATATCGGGATACAAAATTCTATTTATGAGCGTATCAATCACCCTCCTCCCCTTGGTTCTACGATAGATGGGCCATGAAAAACCGCAGGCCCACATGCACCGTACTTGGTACACCATAGATGCTGGGACGGGGGATTGAGGAAATGATTTAGGGGCAGGCGATTAAGTATTTCCCACGACTTACTTCTTTTTTCAGAAGGCAGCCTTTGTAGCTGTGCAGGATCAATTCCTTCTTTGGATAATGTTACTCCAGATGATGAAGATGTTCTTGCGGAGGAAACTAACTGTAAAACATCAAGTGGTTAGTAAGGACGTTGATCCAGGTATTGCAATTCAAACACGTGGCCTTGTAAAGACATACCCTGGTATTGTTTGCTGCAAATGCAGCTGGTTACTTTGCTGTAAATGTAGCAAGCCTCCACCTCATCATGCTGTCAAGGTACTATAATATCGTCCTCTTGTTATCTATCTGTTTGCATCAAAATATACTAATATTGATGATTTTATTCATGGCATATGGTTTAATCTTGCAAAAAATCAATTATTTTGCCTTCTTGGACCCAATGGAGCTGGAAAATCTACTGCTATTAACTGTCAGACCGGTAAACTTTGAGTCTTTTGGAATCTCGGATTTCTACACCACTATGTTTTGATGATAATATAGGCAAGTCACTATAAAATATAATTGTACCTTTTTCCAGCATTGATCTATGGGTACTCTGTGCGAAGTTCTGTTGGTATGTCAAACATTCAGAGGATTATAAGAGTTTGTCCCCAGGTTAATTTACTTCTAACCACTCTATTTTTTTTTCTTTTTCTTAAAGGGAAGATGAGAATCAGCGTCTCATCTTTTCTATTTATATTTTCTCATTGCAGTTTGATATTCTGTGGGATGCTCAGCTCAAGAACACCTACATTTGTTTGCTAGCATCAAGGATTTGCCCCCTTCCCCAATCAAATCGGTGAGTGATCAACTAAAGGTTTGCCCTTATTTTATCTTAACTTTTTATGTGGCTTTAAATCTATAGCCATAGACAGTATGTGGTGGGTAAAATTAAACTTCTTAAATCTCTTCTTCCCATGTTTTTTAAGGCAAGTATTTGGCTTCTCAATTTATATTTTTTACTTTGGCCTTTAAAGCATGTTCCAATTCGATCTGTATATATCTTCATCCGTGCCACTTATTGGAGTGCGGTTTTCGTGTGTGTGTGTGTGTGTTTAGTTAGCCGAGAAGTGGTTTTCTTAGATGAACCGGTATGGAGATGCTGAAATTTTGTTCTGAGCTGTTAGAAGCTGCTTTAGTTACATGTGTGCTTGCTGGTAAGTTCTTCATATTTAGCAAGAGTTGTTTTCATTTAAACCACTTAGATTTCCTGCATGCTGATGAATAATGAGATGACACGTAGATAGTGTTGGTTTTGCTTTGCTTGCAAAAGCTCAAGTTCCTCTTCCTTTCTTTAGTCCCACATCGGATGGGCCAAAACTTTCTTGTGTACATATATTAGTTTCTCTTCTTTGCTCTCTTAAGTTGTTGTGTGGGGAACCCCTTGGGCCACACGCGCGCCGCCGCCGCCGCCCGGCCCGGCTCGGTTCGGTTCGGTTCGGCGCGCGTAACGGGTGCGGGTACGGGCGCCGAATGCCGATTCGATTTCCTCTTCGGGTTCGGGCTGGGACCCTAAAATTCTTTTTGTTCCTCTTCTTTTTCATTTAATTTTCTGAACGTTACAAATTTTTTCTGAACCGTTATTGTGTCCAGGTTCATTCTTTATTTTGTGTAACGGCTGAATTAATAGGAGAATTAATTCAGACCGTTACATATTAGTATTATATATTGGGCTATTTTTCTTTGTAAAACATCAGAATTCTTTCTCTCCAAAAAATTGCTGCCAACAGATTTGTACTCCGTTCTTCGTCTTCATCTCCAAGCTCTGGGCAGAGCTAAGTCCTGGTCATTCTCTCCAAGTCGTGTGCGGCGACGAGATACCGATAGTGCGGGGGTTTTACCACTAGGAGCTTCAGGAATGTCTGCACACAGATCCCGAATCAACTCTTAGGGCAGTGCTTCGTACACGACTTCCCCAGAGGCCGGTAACATCAATCTAATTTTAATTTTGTACTCAAAAAATTTTCAATAAGAAAACAACAATAATTCTAACAATCTAAGAGTTGATTCGTTGTTAGAATTTAAATAGTTACTGATAAATACTTACTGTTGATTTATTCTAGAGAAGAAAATAGTTACGGTAACAATTTGTATTCACAACTTGATATTTTTGTAGAAATTTGCATTCTAGAGTTAATGTTGAATTTGACTTCTAAGCAATTTATTTGTATTCTAGAGTTACTGTTGAATTTGACTTCTAGCAATTTATTTGTATTCTAGAGAACTTGACTTCTACCAATAGTTACTGTTGATTTATTTGTATTCTAGAGAAGAATTTAAATAGCAATTTATTTTCTAGAAATTTGTTACTGCAGTAATTTGACTTCTAGCAATTTGTTAATAGTTACTCCACCAATTTTCTACAAAATTCAAGTTAACAGTTACTGTAGCAATTTGTCTCAATTCCTCAATTGATTTATTTGTTTACTTATCAAGTTGCTTACTATACTGTCAAATTGCAAATTTGCTTAAAGTGTTTTAAAAATTGTTAGCACATTTGATAATTTTGTCAATTGCATTTTTTATCACAATTTTTTTTTCAATTTTAACATACAATTTGCTTCATTTTTAATCACTTAGTATTTTTGAAAGCAATCTACATACAATTTGCTTCATTTTTAATCACTTAGTATTTTTGAAAGCAATCTAGGACCAAAAGAAAATAGTCTAGTAAAAAGGAATTTGCAAATAAAATCTTCAATTCTAAAGTTTCAAAGTAGAGAGAAACTCGGACACAAGCCGAAAGGGTCCTTCTGTCAACCGGGTGTAAATAGCCCTAAGCGACACGGTACTTAAGAGTCTTCGGACCGCCGCTAGCTGGGAACCGGCCCCTACAGCTAACCTGAGTTGATCAACACTTGAAAAACTAAAGATTTTAAGATTGTTTAGCAAAGACCACCTAAACTATTATCTTAGACATTGTTATTAAATAAATTTATATTTTTCAGACTGCAATCATGACTGGTAAGGAGGAATCCTCTACTGCAAAACCTGCTAAGTTTGATGGCTCATACTTTAAAAGATTGCAGAGTCAAATAAAATTTTGGCTCACGACCTTAGGACTTATTTCTGCCATTGATGGGTCCACACCCATCACAAATGATTCTGTTGATACTGAGTCTGACATAGGAGTGTCCACCTCCTCGAAACCAAAAACCCCTAAAGAGATAGACTTCCAGTGCTTTCATAGAATTCTAAGCGCATTATCTGAATCCTTGTATGATATCTTTTTTGAATACAAGAGCGCTAAAGAACTCTGGAAAGCCTTGGAAGATGAATACGGCTGTGATGATGCCGGAATAGAAAGGTTTAATTCCTCAACCTTTAATAGGTATTTCATGGTAGATAACAAGCCAATGAATGACCAACTCCATGAATTCCAAGAATACCTTAGGCATATTCAAGCCAAAGGGACATCTTTCTCCAATGAGCATAAAATAGCATGCCTAATAGACAAGCTACCTCCCTCTTGGTCTGATATTTCTAAGGATCTTTTCCATACACAAGGAGAACTTACCTACAATCAAGTCCTAAAGAAAATTAGAACCGAAGAACAAATTAGATTGAGGTCTAAGCCTAAGACTGAATCTAAAGCTAAGGTAAACCTTGTAGAAGGCCAAGGAAAACCAAAGTCTAATTTTCCTTATAAACCCAAAAAGAATTTCTTCAAGAAGAAGAAAAACTTTCAGCCTAACCACCAGAACCATCATCATCAAAACCAAAAACCTAGAAACTTCAGTCAGACTCAGGATCAAAAGAGATTTTGTTTTGTGTGTGGTAAAACAAACCATATGGCCACCAACTGCTACCATAGGAAGAAGAAAGCTGTCCAGACCTCCTACAAAGGAAATGGCTCAGTTAGACCAGAAGCGAACATGCTTCACAAAGGTTCTTCGAGTTCCTTCAGGTCTGTAAGCTTTCAACCCCTTATTAACCTCTCTTAACATTCTGATGATTGGTGGTTGGATTCTGGAGCTAATGTTCACGTTTCATTTGATCGCTCCTGTTTTTCAAACTATCAAGAATCAAGTGGAGGAGGTGTGACCCTAGGAGATGGCTCAACGGCACAAATTATTGGAAGAGGAAAAGTTAACCTGAAGATGACATCAGAAAAAATCTTAACTCTTCATGATGTTCTTCATGTGCCGTCTGTCAGGAGAAACCTAGTTAGTGGATCCCTTCTTATAGCCTCAGGATACAAAATTGTAATGGAGGCTAATAAAGTAGTTTTTTCTAAGCATGACTCTTTTAAGAAGTGAAAAGACCGTTAAAAGACGGTCTTTTCATTTTAAGCACAATGAATAAAATTTCTGATTGTTCTCATCATTGTCTCTAATATAGAATCTTCAAATGTTTGGCATGGCAGACTAGGTCATGTGGTAACATAGGCTCCATTAAAAGAATGATGATCTTATATCTTATTCCAAGACTCCAATAGATGACAAACACAAATGTGAGATTTGTGTTCAAGCCAAACACACTAGATTATCTTTCAAATCTGTAGAAAGAAATTCTGACCTTCTAGAACTTATCCATAGTGATGTATGTGACTCAAATAGGATTTTGACCAGAGGCGGTAGAAAATACTTTGTTACGTTTATAGATGATTATTCAAAGTATTGTTATATCTACCTTCTCAAAACCAAAGATGAAGTTCTAGATAGATTTAAGGTCTACAAATCTGAAGCTGAGAATCAATTAGAAAGGAAGATTAAGATCCTTAGATCTGATCGTGGTGGAGAATATACCTCAAACGAAATGATTAACTTCTGTGAAGAACATGGAATAATTCATGAGGTAACTGCTCCATATTCACCTCGTCTAACAGTGCGTTGCTGAACGC
>JAYESA010000009.1:4348270-4449352 GCA_036927795.1 Iris macrosiphon
ACAATGATAGGAATTAACCTTTCCATATATACTGTTTGATCGATCAACTTCAAACTTCTCTGGTTGCAGCTCCTAAGGATAATATGTTATCCTGATAAAGCATTGGAAATAAAGTCTCAGACAAGGCAACTAAATGAGTCTCTTCTCTTACATCAATATTTTGGATCAATCCTTTTGGTGACGTGGGACCAAGCCTTGTCATCTGTATTTACTCAATTGAGCTGAGTCGGATTACATTTACAAACAGATCCCTAGCGTGATCTAAGAACCTGGCCTACAATTATCACGGCTGATTATCCTTCCTCAACTATGAACCGACTGTTTCAGTAACCCTAGCTTCGAGTTTGTAACTAGTACTGTTCAATCCATGATCAATGTAAGGAATGCTTCATACTGCTACTGTTCAAATTTCTTAGAGAACCGGGGTAGGGAGTTTCAAAGCTTTGCATTATTTTTTCACACGAATCGACAGCAAGCTATCAATTATTAGCACAAACACCAAGAGTAGAGCATAATATATATTGCATAAATCAAATCAGCATTGCCAAGTAAAATGAAGTTCAAACAAGAAATTTGAGTCATTATAACACAAGTAACCAATGCCTAGCCAAAAAAATTAAGACAACCAATGCCTAGGCAAAAAATTAAGACCACACCCCAGATGTCCAAGTTTTGGTGAAATAATGGTAATTGCCATGTAGGTGATTCTGTAACCAGAAAAATGAATGAAGAACAAAGTTTACAGTAACCCAGCATAAACAAACTCTGGACAGGCTCGCAGCCGCTATACATCAGAACACACCATATGCTTCGACAAAGTGAAGGTATTAAGCACACCACAACAATCATTCACGAAACTAGTTAGGGAGTACAACAGAGCCTTTACACATGAAAACAAATAACAAAGAGGACAAAAACTACAGATCGTCACCACCACAGTTGCTTCCTCCATAAGATGGAGCTTTTTGGACTCACTAAGTCACCGTCTCCAGTCCACTTGGATCATCTTATCTGCGGCTTTCAGAATTACAGAATATCAGCAAAAGTTGTATATAGAGCATTTCATTTATGATTGCTGCTTTCTTGCTTTTCAAGAGAAAAGCCTACCAAAACATAAAAAACACAACAAAGCACGTATCGACTAATTTGAGTCAGAAAGCCAGAGATTTACGGTCACATGTCCACAGAGTACATGGACTTTGCTATAATAAACAACTTCAATCCATGTTCACAAACCTTAACCAATCCATAGTGTCAGTGCTCATTACTTTAGAAACAAGAAATGTCACTCATCCATTTAAAGAGCAATACAGTACCCACATGGCGTTGAAGGTAGAGTTTTCCATCCTAAACAAGGGTTGTATAATAAGTATTTCCAAATCAAGAGCTGTAAGATCACCTAACAGTCTGGCTGTATATCTAAGGGTAACAAGGTAATGAATAGCTAATAATCATGAAAAAAACAATCCTTATATTATAACTAATAAGTATATTAGTTAGCTTAACAACCATCCAAACCAAGAAAGGATAAAGACAGTTGGTGAGGGGATAGAAGGAAAGCCCATAGCCGGTGGAGCGAATGGCTCCTGCGTACAGTGTACCAACTTCAAATCAGGAGGCCTGTGCGCATGGCACCAAAAATCTATATGTGGAGATTGGGGGAAAGGTTAGGACTTCGTTCGTGGCACCAAAGCGTTGGCATGATTTTGGCAAGGCAAATCAACTATTTAGGATGCCCCGTGAGTTCATTGAGGTAGGATACGTAATATATAGTCGAGGACGTATATATAATAGGAAATAGTAAAATGGAGCCTTTTACACTTGTACTATTTTCAAGTTTTTTGTTTTAATTTTTGATAAAGAAGTTGAAGTCAACCTAGACTCTTAGGAACTTAACTCCCACCAAATCGCTGAGCATTGCTTCCACCTTCTACAACATGGGTCCTTGCAAACGGGAAGTCTACATATGAATTATGTGGAGGGTTCAAGTTTCAACCTTTGGGGTAATACAAATATCTCCAAATTGCAGAGAGTTTGAAATTTTGGGCCCTTGGTTGTCTGAACTTCACTTTGATGCATGTGCTAGATTATGTCCTCGCAAGTCTTATAAGCATATATGGCAGCCGGTTCAGCATGTTCCATTATCCCGTCTCAGATGAGGATGCACCAAATTATCATTCAATTGTTCAGAATCCCATGGATGTGGCTACTTTGTTGCAACATATTGACTGACAGTATATGACTCATGCAGCATTTCTGCAGGACATTGACCTTATTGTGGCAAATGCAAAGGTATCTCTCAGTGTAGAGTTCAGCTTATTTTATTGTTAACTTTGTCAAAAGAAATTATCTTGAAGGCTTTCTGTTATTCCTGTACTTTTTTATTATATGCCCACATATTATGGTGCTTGTCCTGGTAACAACTCCAAGATAGTCTGATTTATTTCCACTATTTTATTCTCTTAAAAGTGAACCAACACACCTCCTTCAAACCTTTTTTTTTCTCTCTATGAAATCAGAATCAGAAATTGGATAAGAAAGAAAACAAATACCAAACTAGAACATTTTGAATAAACTTCAATTTGTAGGGCACTTGGCTATCAGTGTCGGGTGTTTTTTGGACCAGCTAAAATTTTAGTATATTAGTTGCAGCTAAACTTCAAGTTTCATCATATACAACCACAACCTCAGGCAGTTAGAATAAGCTAAATGAAAATATTAAATGTTCATTTTCACGACTTTTTCTATGTTTTCTAGACTATATATGATCTACTGTCACCTTCCCCTGTGATCATGCCCATGATGATGTCCAAATAATTGAAAGTTTTTAACTAAAATAAATATTTTTAGCATCAAAGTGGTGTCCGTTTAAGCAGGCACTCGTGTAGATTGAGATTATAAGATAACCACATAACAGCAAATGCCAGTTATTTTCTAATTTAACTGCGGCATCTTTAATCATGAAAAGAAAACAATATAATCTAAAACATGACGTTATTCTTACACATGCAAGTTATTTCATTCCTTAATAGTTCTTTGTCGCAAAACTAACCATTTTGCACAATCTACAAAACTTGAATACTACTTTAGACTACAGTTGTGAATTTGCATGCAGAGTAACATGTCCTCACTAGTTTAATAACTGCATAAGGGCAAGGTTGAATGTTATGATTGCAATTATGCATAAATAAACAATATATCTCTGGTGAGAACATGTTACTCTGCATTCAAAAATTGGAAACAAAGCACAAAAGTGGCGAAACATAATCTTTAAAAAAAAAACAGTATCGAAAGGAAAAGAGTAGGATAAGGGAGTTTGAATTCATACCACTCCCATCTCTAGATGACAATAGAGATCTGTCACCCCTATTGCCTGCCTTACCAGCTGCTTGAATTATTCTTTGTGTGCGGGGGGAATGTGAAGTCGCCTTCCCAGATGGCAAAGAAAATCGACGGGTGGTGCCACTCTTTTCAGCTGAATCTGTTCCAAAGCTTGGCGAATTCTGTGCTCGTAGCTTTGCCTTTGCAGATTGGGTTGCTTGCATATAACTAGGGAGCTTTGGAGAGTTTTGTACACCATCCTCGGTATATTCCGACTTGGCTGAGAAAGAAGCCCTCCTCTTATTGGTCTTTTGGTTTTCATTAAATGCATGTTCTTCCTTCAAGCTTAACTCTCCATTCATCACAGAAATATTTTCATCCTTATTGATGCTCTGCAAGGGATGTGATTCGAATGCAGAATGATTATCTGCCAAAACATCAACAGGCTCTCTGCTGCTATAGTTTCGGAAGCAATTTCCACGTCAGGCTTGGTCTCCAGAGTCAGTGCTACGTCTTTCCTAGTGTTTTCTGCAGAATCATCTATGCTTTGATGTGGAGCATCAGATAGTGAATCATCAATATTTTTCATGCTGCGAGATTTTTTCTCAGATTCTATCTCTGATCTATCAGAAGTCTCTACCATGGAACTAGTGATCTTCCTCAGATTACGTTTAACCTTTTCAAGCTCAGATTGTGGATGCTCTGGCGCCGTATCACAGGAGCTAGACAATTTCCTCATATTACGTTTTGTTTTCTCAAGTTCAGAGTTGGTATTACTTATTGAATCAACATTGGCAGATGAGTTCCTCTTAAAAAGGCGCTTAGTTCTGCATGACTCTGTTTCCATAGCATAAGTGCCCCTTCTAGTCTGGGATTTGGAATCTGTCGTCTTCTTTGGTAGAGTTTGTGGGTTCCAAAATGGGACAAAGTCCATCGGTCCCATCCAGCTGAAGACTGAATTGGGCTCCCCTTGATCATACTGAATTTGCAGAGGCATGACAACCAGCGAAGAAGAAAGAAGCTATATGTAGGAAACAAGGTAAGAATGGATATTAAAAAAGATCAATGTCGTGTTCATACACATGGAAAGAAAAATATGCTGCTGAATATCCTTAATTGATATGAAAAAGGACAATTCCACTTGCACAACTTTCACGTGAAAAAAATGGGAGTACTATGAATTATATTTGTCCACATTGGATTAAGTTGTTAGGAACACTTGGAACTAGTAAAGCAAGCCCAACCACAGACCCTATGGCCTATGGATGTGTTATAGATACATATTTGTCCCATTTATGCCAAATGAAAATTCTACAACTACCATTACTCTCAAAGTATCGAAGTTATCATTGATGAGTGAAATCTTTAAAAACAATATCTTGGTGGATGGTTGGGTAGGATGAGGTAACCTCACATACCTTGCAAACAAATGCATTTCTATAAAGCTTGCCTTTCCTGGAGTCCACACCCTTCGCAACCTGAACAAATCTTGAGCAATCAGTCAACAAAGTAAATTACTTATAGACTCAATCATTTATACAAAGTTTCATATTATCAGTTCGAATGAGGAACTTGAACACCTACAGAATGAAAACAATTTTCTCACAAGCAAATTATCATATTCATGAGAACTGAATCTGGTCTCAACTTTTTTAGAATATTGCTTTTATGAACTCTCTTCATTTATCATCCCTATAAAAACTTGAATCGAACTTGCGAACCCAAAAACTTGGGATAAAGGCTTTGTTATCCCTGTTGTTGTTGCTGCTGTATCAGAACTTGAATCCTGTGTAACTACAAAATTCTCTATTCTCTTTTCATATATTTTCACCTACTCTGCTTGAGAAATCTTGTATCCTCGTTCTTAGCTTGTGAAGACAAAGGCTTTGTTATCCTTGTTGTTGTTGCTGCTGTATCAGAACTTAATCCTGTGTAACTACAAAATTCTCTATTCTCTTTTCATATATTTTCACCTACTCTGCTTGAGAAATCTTGTATCCTCGTTCTTAGCTTGTGAAGACAAACCAGAGTATTCCTCTCACTAGGGGCTCGTTGAAGCTTTGTCGCACATACCACACCATCTGGATCGGTTATTCACTTCTCTTTTCAGTTGGTTAAGCACTTCAATTAATTGGGGTTAAAAAAATTTAAAAGATTTTAAAATTCGTGGTCCAATTATCAGCAAACCTGTCCACACACACACCAAAAAAAAAAAATAATAAAAGGACATCCCCATTGCACTTGGTACGCTGATCGCCCTTTTTACCATATTAATGGAACAACAGTAGAGTATCTGACATGAACTTGGTGCCATGTCCATGTAGGACACATGAAACACATTGAAAAATACACTAGGACACACCAAAACATGTGCCGTGTCACCGTGTCTCATTCATGTGAATGATCTGTGCAACATAGTCAGAAACTTGACGTAAAGGGGGCATATCTGGGCTACTGGTGATGGTCTCATAATGTGACTGGGATGTATGTCCCACCATGTTACCTGGCACACACAAGATACAGACGAGATACGTTCATACTACAGGAAACAAGTATTTCCTTGCAGCAGGTTTGCCCTGATGTGGACATCTATACCTACAAGTCCACATGCATACATATTATGCAGATAAAGAGAACTCACATGTTAATGATGGTTATCCAGCGCAACTTACAACTGACAAATCACTCAATATCTGTTATGAACTTGTGCTCCAGTTTTCTAGAAATAAGAGTAACAAAAGGTGTTTATCCAAAAAAGGGGGAGTGTTTAAAATAATTATGTTTTTGCAGGTTTGTCCTAAATCAAGCTACAACATATACATACCTATCCACATATAAATAATGTCATCGAGATCAGGTACCCTCATGTTCATGCAATATACATCTCTAAATTCTCTGCTTGTAAAGAAATGACAAAGCACTCCACATCTGTGATGAAGGTATGTTTGATGTTTTTAGAAAGAGAGATTCTCCACCAAGGGGGTGGTCTAGTGGTAACACTAGTAAGGACTAACATTAGTAAGGGAGGGGAGGAGTGAAGTTATGTTTGATGCTTTTGGAAAGAGAGATTCACCACCAAGGGGGTGGTCTAGTGGTAACACTAGTAAGGGAGGGGAGGAGTGAGCATGGGTTTGAATTCTAACTCAGGCAATAATTAAATGGGAGGGGGTCTTGGTGCTAGTAGCCCTGGTTAGGGACTAATCGACATATTCATTGCATGTCATATCCTAGTTGTGTCAAAAGAAAGCACTTCCGTAGTAAGGAACTAATGCATCTAGGATGGCTCCAAGTCAATCTTAAACATGGTTAATGGTGAGTGTGTGAGCAAATGTCTACAATGTTGGATTGCCCTTAAGCTGCTTGGGTTGGTCATCGATGCATAACTTGCTTGTCTTATCCTCTTATCTTACCCCCATGGGGAAGCATTTTCAGTAACATGTGCTGATGATGATAGAGAGGGAAGAATGAGAATGGAACTTGCACTCCCTAAGTGGCACACCATATGCCAAGTTGACTAAAAGGGAAGTATTATGTATAGAATATCTATGGTTTCCAAAATAAGAGGAAAGCTTAGTAGACCAGTTCTCCTATATATTAGAGTAGGCAGTTTTTCTGTTTCTTAAATGCATAATTAACAAGTATGAAGTTATTTTTTCTCTTCATAGAAGGACCATAATAAGGAGCTATTATAACAACAAACAAGTCAAGATATGCACGCTGCAGTAGACACTGATAACAAAACTAGGTTCATAATTCACCACAACTACCCTTGCCAATATTTTCTATTTTCTTTAAAGCCGACACCAGAAGACCTGACCTTTTTACCACGAGCCAGTGCTTGTAACTTTATAATTCCCAAGATAGAATGTAGAGTTACAACAGCTTGTCTCCTGACCAGGTGCCCTCGAACTAGTGCCTGCAGCCTTATGATGCCTCTCAATGCATGAAAAGCCCTGCGTGCCTGCATCACAAATTTGTAAAATCCATTATTTCAAGAGGCCTTCCTCTAGATAAGGATAATAGTCCTTCCACCACTAGATATAGAGAAATGATATAATAGCCAATAAGATAACAGTGTGGACAGAAGCCCAGATCCCAAAAGCTTAAGGTGGAGTACAAGCATTGTAATACAAGAAAATTTACCACAGTGATGCTGAAAGTTCCATTGTGAAATTACCAGAAAACCCCTAAAGGCTGCCTGAGCCTTTATAGCAGCCTGCTCTTCTCTCACTTTTTCAGGGTCAGTTTCTGCACTAGATCCAGACATCCCTTGTTTCTCAGTAACTTGAGTTGTGGTTGCATCATTCCTTAAACTGGATGGTCTTCCACACTCGAGTTCTGGAGTAATTCCGTTACTGCAGGTGCTAACAAGTACAGGCTCAGAAATGATGGGGGAATTCTCAGTGGAAGCTGGAGGTCCTTTGGTCACACTGTATCCTTTATCAGCGCCAGCTTTCTTCAAATAAGAATTGTAACTTATGTAAGATAAAAGTAGTTGATAAAAAAAAAGTGTACAATCAGGTTTCTTCAAGAGTTGATTGAGCACAAAGCTATTAACAATGAGAATCAATATGCAAATGTGAGAAACTCAAAATATTTTCGTATAAAATGTTATCACTGTATAATGCAATATCATACTCAAAAGTAAAAAAAATGAACAGAGAAATTATACCAAGATTCAGATAACTCAATTTCGGACTTCTCCTATCAGTATCGTTTCTGGGGTGGAGCGGGGGAGGTGTTTTGGATCAGTCGGTTTCAGTAGTTTGAGCAGTTTCAGACCCTCCAATTTCGAGCTAAACGTATCAGTTTTGGTTCATACCTAACAGTAAAACCTTGAATGATACACAACATTATCAATCTAATTCAATAGTGAACAAAGAGCGAGAGGATAAAATCTTTCTTAAGGGTCTAATTGGCATGTATACATAATAATGACCTAAGGTGATCAGTCATCAGTGTAAATCAAAATACAAATTACATAATTGGGCTGCTTGCCTTCTCTCGTCCTACCCTAAGAAAGAAGTCACTATCAAATTTTCCTACTAAAGTACCAAACATGCGCTCCGTCTGGTTACTCAACATAAGTTTGTTATTGAAAGGACTCCTATTGACCAGTGCCGGACTTTAGATTTTGATACCTAAGACGAACTCTAAAGATGGTGCCCTCAATGCTTAATGTTCATATAAAAAAAAATTCCATCCAAAATGATACAATAGTATTCTCAACCCAAAATTCAAGAAATAAAACAATAAGCAAAATTTAATATCCAAAAGAATATATGTTATAATGAAATACTAATAAAACTGATAAAGTTCGAAACTAAAAAATAAAATTTATGTTCTAGACAAATAAATAAAAAGAAAGCTAATAATGTTTGGGGTAGTTCATAATGGTAATAAAAAAAAACTTAGGCCATAAAATGCTTCCTCAAGGCATCACATCAAGGTAGTCAAAGGCGCAAAGCGCACTCGAGGCGCAAAGGGTCCAAATCGTCCGAGGCGCAAGGCGCACTTAAGGCGCGCGTCCGAACTATGCGAGGCACAAAAATTATATATATATATATATATATATATATATATATATATATATATCGGATTTCTACATTGATAAACATGTGTGCTTCACATCGGATTTCTACATTGATAAACATGTGTGCTTCAAATTCCCCCATGTCTATGTTGCAATCACTTTGAATTGAGTGGGAGAGAAAACAGTAAAAAAAAAAGTATATCAGTTCAAAAAACAGTCTAAAAACAGTACAACAGTTAAAAAAAGTCTAAACATGTTATTTTTTTCACAAGATTTTCAAGTCGTGCCTAGACGCGCCTTAGCTATTCCAAGGCACTCGGAAAAGGCGCACCTAGGTGCACCTTAAGAATTGCGCCCCGCCTGGTGTGCCCTAAGGCGCTGCCCCTGCGCCTAGGAGCAAGGGGCCTGAGGCGCACCTTTGACTACATTGCATCACATGTCACCCTAAACTAAAACCAGTGTTATAAATTGCTTTTGCTGATTTTATTTATTCTCATCTAAACTATCTAAACTATTTTATGAGGATCGCTGGATATTTCAACAATTTATAACAAATTAATAAATTATAAAGCTCACATAATGGAAATGGGCCGATTCCAGTAAGTCTTTTATGAACAAAATTCACTCATAGCTGTCGACACCGGCCACTAAATCGACTCGACAAGCATAACTATAGGTATTAGACAAGAACATACTTTTCCAATAAATTATAAGTCAAGCACAAATAAACAATCAACAACAATTTACATATATATATATATATATATATATATATATATATATATATATATAATATCAAAGTCTTACCTGGAAAGGGAGAAAGGGAGGGATTGAGTAGTTTTTTTAGGAAGAAAAAAAGAACTCGACAGATGGCCACATGAGTCTCTCTTAAAAAAAAACCTAAAAAAATTGTGTTCTAATGGTTCAGTAGCTTTCCAATTCGGTGATTTTAATCCTACCTTCTATTCTTGCTGAGATCCATCAATTATTTTTTAGCCCAAAACTCAAGGTCCGGAAGCAAAAATTTGGGCTTACATACAAAACTTTTGGCTTATATTATTACATACATTATAAAAAAATTGGCGCCCCTCTAAAATTTTGGGCCCAAGACCAATGCCTCGTGGGCCACATATTAAGTCCGGCTCTGCTATTGACTAAAGGTTCTTAAGTTTCTACAGCACCCTCAACCATAATTAATTCCGACTGCTAAGTGGTTGGGTTTATAAATCATTCATGGACAATCATTTTCTTTCCAACTATGTCACGAACAACATTTGTGGTTCTAATAAACTTCTATTTTATGTACACTGTTGTAAAAACCGGCCGCCAAGGCTCCTTTGGACACAAACTCTTACTACAGATCACCTAGGCTTTTGATATCCGCCCTTGGCTGCACAACCATTTTTGTTAGACGAGATTTATCCGGCTAGGCCAACATAGGCTTGCCTAAGCCTTATGCTATGACTTGTGATTAGTTCTCTTGTTAACTTGTCTTTTTCTAAGATAAGTGAATGGTTTGTGAATATTAATCACAATTGGTTCAAACCATGTCACCAGAGTCCAGATCGGAATTCTGCCCATGAGAACAAAATTCTGGTTTGGAACAATCCAAAGACTAATGCACATTGACCGGACCCTGGATATGGATGAATTTGTTCCTTTTCTACGTAAGTATGCATGTACCAGATTTCTAGTTCTACGTGACCAGAATTCCAATTTGGTATTAACTTCTCCATAGTATGTTGGTGGTCTGGTGTTATATTTTGGTTGGACGTGGTTTATCCGGCTAGGCCCGCATAGGCTTGCCTAAGCCCTATGTTATGACTTGTGATTAGTTCTCTTGTTAACTTGTCTTTTTCTAAGATAAGTGAATGGTTTCTGAATATTAATCACAATTTGTTCAAACCATGTCACCAGAGTCCAGATCATAATTCTGCCCATGAGAACAAAATTCTGGTTTGGAACAATCCAAAGAACTAATGCACATTGACCGGCCTGGATATGGACGAATTTGTTCCTTTTCTACATAAGTACGCATGTACCAGATTTCTAGTTCTACGTGACCAGAATTCCAATTTGGTATTAACTTCTCTCTAGTATGTTGGTGGTCTGTTATTGTCAAGGATGCTAGCGTTACATATCCGCCAGTGGTCCATAAAAGTAAACACACACGTGGTTCGTTAACGTATACACACACAAATTCATTAAGATAACAAGTAAGGCGTGAATTGAATATTTATATTGTATATTAGGACAATGATTAACATCCCTGCAGCTGTGGCATAAGAAACAAGGAAAACAAGGATGCTAAATCACAACTGTTGGACAAGAGTCAAGGTCAATTTAGAAAGTATTCATGGCAAAATGTTTAGTACTAGTAGCTCAAGTCAAAAATCTAATACATCATAAATATTTATACTGAAAGTTAGTATCAACACTTCAAGCTTCAAAGTGAGTACCTTACACAAAACTTAAAACATGCCGACAAAGTAGAGTTGGCTAATTTCTGCATTTAGTTGCAGCATTCTCCAAATGAGACGGATATGGTAAACTCAAAATGTAGAGAACAAACCGTAGCACAGCCTTTCTCAGATAATCAACAGTTATCAGTACATACTCTTGAATCTTTCCCATGCATTTAAGGATAACACAACATGAATGCAAATGAACCACAGAACGACACCACAAAGTGATGCATCACATGAAACCAAACGTAACACAAAGCACTTAACAAATCGGTGGACTTTCCTCGTCAAGTCATGTACGGCACGGACACTTGAGCCTCCGAAATTGGTGACGTGTCCGTGTTGTCGTGAGCACGTAAAAATCATCAGTAAACAAACGGTGTTTCAGCAGAAATAACAAACAATTGCATACCGAAGCACTTCTCCCTTTTGAACCCTGAGATCGGGTGGCCTTTTTTCCGAAAAGGAGCGTCTTGATCCATTTCCCAGGCGATTTCCCCATTTGCAGAACCACTAGATTGCCAAACTACTATATCTCTGCTTCCTCAGCCTACAAAATCAAAATATATCACATAAAGAAAAGAAAAGAAAAGAAAAGAAAAGAAAAGAAAAATTGTAAACCCCCTGAATTTTCAAATTATTAAATCTTGGATTTTTCCCATTTTCTGTGAATTTTCGGTAATTAAATCAAGGTTTTCAATTAATAAAGGATTTTTAATTGTTAATAAATAATATTAAAATATCATGAAAATAACATTTTTGGGTACAAAATAGAAAACTGGACTTGGGGTAATTTTCTGGGATTTTATTGGGCCTCAGACCTATTTTTAAAAGCCTAAAAACTATTTTTATAATTAATTAATTAATTCTGTTATTATATTTATATTATTATTATTATTATTGTTTTTATTATTATTATAGGCTTTTGGGCCCGGCCCGGCCCAGTGGGCCGAGCCCATTGGGTATTTCCAGCCCAGCCCGGCCAGTGCCATAGCGGGTCGGGCGGGTCGGTCTGACCGGATCCGCGCCCGACCCGGGACCCGGAACCCGCCCCTGTCACCCGGTCACCCCACGACGCTGCGATCCCGCCGCCGGCGCCGCTAAACGCGCGCGTCCACGCCCCCACGTCCGCCTCCTCCTTCGACGGCCACGTCGACCCCGGCTGAGCCCCTCGAACCCCCTATATATTCCTTCCCCCTTCCTCTTCTTCCACCCCCCAAAAACTAAACCCTAACCCTAGAACGTCGACTCCGGCAGCCACTTCCAGCGACAGCCCCCGGCGCCTCCCTGCACGGCCAGCCCCGGCGCCTCCCTGCGCGGCCAGCCACGCGCGCCGCTCCACCCGCCGAGCTCTCCTCCCCGCGGCTGTTTTCCCCTCCGCCGGCTATCCAGAGCCCCTCGACGCCGCCGGTGACCTCGCCGCCCCTCGGCTGAGCCGCCGCAGCCCCGGCCCGACCTCGCCGACCGACGGCCAGCTTCCCCGAGCCCCGGACACAGCACCGGATACGCAGGACACAGCCCGAACGCACTGGACACGCGTCCAGGACGCAGAACCGCGTGTCGGACCCGAAATACCCCGATCCCGAGTCCGAGGCCTCCCCTCGGTGCTCCTCCTTCAGCTTCCCGGTAGGTGCCCCTATCCGAGCGCCTGTCCTTTCCAAACCGCTACCCTGTCCGACCGGGACTGACAGAATAAAGCTCTGTCAATCCCGGGATAGCTTAGAATTGGTAGATTATGGTTAATTAGTAGTTTAAGGATTGTTAGTCTTGATTGTTAGCTAATTTACGATTTAATGCAACGATCCTCAATACGTATATTAATTATATATATATAATAAAATAAAAAACCTTATTAAATATATTACGTAAGTTAATAATTATGTAATAGATAATTTCTGAAATGATTTTCAGTATTTAAATACTAGTAGTAATTATTTAATAGGTAATTTCTGAAATGATTTTCAGTATTTAAAAGTAGTAATTATTTAATAGATAATTTCCGAAATGATTTTTAGTATTTAAATACTAATTGGTAATTATTTAATATATAATTCTGAAACGATTTTCAGTGTTCAAAATATAATATGTTTTCCAAAATATTATTTCTCTGATAAACTAATTGCTAAAAACAAACGATATTATTTTTATTAAAATCGTTCTTTCCTATTTCCCTATCAGAAACAAAACGACATTTTACCATAAAATATTTTTCTACGATAAAATAAATAAAGTTTTATTATTATTAAAAAGGGTTTTGTTTTACTAAATCACTAATACAAATTATTACTATTTTTCGATCGTTGGATTTAAATCATTAACTTAGTTAACTAATCAAGTCAGATTAAAACCCTCTGACTTAATTCTAAAATCAGATTATTAATGATTGTAGGTCCCTGTAACTAAGGGTAAGACCGTCGCGACATCTCACTCGCGTCACCAACCAACTCCAGGCAAGTTTCATATAATTCAAAACTGGTATTTTAGTTGTAATTAAATATGTTGCATGTCATATAGATATATTGAGATGACACTTGATTTCACGGAACCGACTGATTGACTGATTGATTGATTGATTGACTCATTGACTCATTGACTATTGCCTTGGGAACTGGGGAGTAAAAGTTAGCACCCGTGGTCAAAGCCCCCTTATTGCCTCATTGTGGATAGCTGAAGTCCAACCTCACTGGACTGACGCCGCACCGTGTTCACGCGAACACAGATTGCCTCCAACCCAGACCGGCCACGGGACGCTACTTTTCTCAAAACACCTTTAGTGATTGTAGTTTGTCATCATTGTTTCATCGACATTTACTGTTCTTGTTTCATATTTGTTGCATACAAAAAATATAAATACTGTTCAAAACTATTTCATTGCATCATTTTAATTATCGTTAAGATACTGGAATTGGATATATGTTCTTGCTCCCTCCTGACTGGAGATTAACAATTTTAGGTGATTGCGGTGACGATGATGAGTATGACACCTTTTATGGTCCGGACCAGAGTTCTGAAGCCCTAGCTGAACCTAGCCAGGAGGCCGATGTTTAGTTGCTTCCCTTTTATTTTTTAAATTGTAATAATCAGGGTTGAAGTAATAACCCTGGACCATGTTTTGTTTAATCCTTGCTTGTAAAAGAATTTCTCTCAGACTTAGTAATAAAAATTGAATTTCCTTCATGTATTCTGGATGTCTGTGTGTTACTACGGATTGATACAGCTTACTGCCGCCGTCTCACAACGGTGCAGGCTGGGCATGATCCGACTGGACCCAGTTTATTGGGATCGGGTCGTGACATGTTTTCAGTGGTGGCCCATGCAGGTCTAGTTTACAACCTTTGGTCTAGTCAACTTAGGCTAGCCAAACAAACCGACTTGCCTTTGACTCTAGGTTTAGTATGACTTTAGGAAAACAGACTCTAGAAACAATTAGAACACTTAGAATTCTTGAGAAAAATTTCAATCTGTCACATCATAGGACCAAATTCTTCTATCTATACATATGTACAATTATTTTTGCTTGCTTATAGAACATAGGTTACCTTGCTTATGCTTGCTTCCTAAACCTTCCAGAAGATGGCACGAGGGAAGACAACCCGTTCCGGCCCAGCCGAAGAAGAGGATTCGTCTTCTGAGCACACCCCGAATCAAGCTCAGTCGGACCCCTCTCCGTTGCAGCATTTGAGGATAATTTGTCGTTGTCTTCATTGACGACATTCTGATCTATTCGAAGACCAAGGAAGAACACGAGCAGCATTTGAGGATAATTTTGGAAACCCTCAGAAAGGAGAAGCTATATGGAAAACTGTCCAAGTGTGAATTCTTCTTAGACAAGGTGGACTTTCTCGGCCACGTTGTCACAGGAGAAGGCATATCCGTGGACCCCAAGAAGATAGCTGCCGTGGAGACATGGAATACTCCCAGGTCAGTTGCAGAGATCAGAAGCTTCTTAGGCTTAGCTGGATATTACAGAAAATTCGTGAAGGACTTTGCAAAGATTGCTGAGCCCATGACCAAGCTAACCAGGAAGAATGAAGAGTTCGTCTGGACCGAAGCGTGCCAGGCGTCATTTGAAGAGCTGAAGAGAAGGCTAACAACAGCACCAATTTTGTCGCTACCCTCAGGATCAGGAGGATTCTCAATTTATAGCGACGCGTCCGGCAAAGGATTAGGATGTGTGCTCCAGCAACATGGAAAGGTAATTGCTTATGCTTCCCGGCAATTACGGACTCATGAGAAGAACTACCCGACTCATGACCTGGAGCTAGCAGCAGTCATCTTCGCCTTGAAGCTGTGGAAGCACTACCTGTACGGCGAAAGAGTAGAGATATACACGGACCACAAAAGTCTCAAGTATGTCTTTACACAGAAGGAGCTCAACATGCGTCAGAGACGATGGTTGGAGCTCATGAAGGACTTTGATATCAGCCTGCAGTACCATCCCGGAAAGGCTAATGTGGTCGCCGACGCACTTAGTCGATATCCGATGGCGATGTTCTTGACGACAGATCGGTACCTACTGGAGGACATGGAAAAGCTGGGTTTAGAACTCGTATTGCCTGCAGAGGAAATGAAGAAGCTTGGACGGGAAGCAATAGTACCCGGCGTTGACTTCCCCATGATGCATTTGCAAGTACAATCTAGCTTGATGGACAAAATCAAGGAAACTCAATTCGAGGACGGAGTATTGTGCAAGCTCAGGGACCAGGTGTTAGCTGGCACACTGGAGGGATTCTCTATTTCAGACGACGGAACACTGAGGAATGGCACCAGACTTTGTGTACCTGCTGGTGAATTGAGGGAACAGCTGATGCAGGAAGCGCATCACTCACAGTATTCCATCCACCCTGGAGCAAATAAGATGTACCGAGATATACGGGAGCACGTATGGTGGTATGGAATGAAGAAGGATGTCTCAAAATTCGTTGGCAGATGCTTGATCTGTCAGCAGGTGAAAGCAGATAGACAAAGACCAGCAGGACTTCTTCAGCCACTGCCCATTCCAGAATGGAAATGGGAGCACATCACTATGGATTTTGTGTCAGGATTGCCTCGATCCCAAGGAGGGAAGGACGCTATTTGGGTGATCGTAGACAGATTGACTAAGTCTGCCCACTTCATTCCCTTCAAGGTTGGTTTATCCACCGAGAAGTTAGCTGCCCTATACATGAGACAAATCGTCCGGATACATGGAGTTCCTGTGAGCATTGTATCAGACCGAGACAGCCGCTTTACTTCTCACTTCTGGAAGAGCTTGCAAGAGAGTCTGGGGACCCAACTGAAGTTCAGCACTGCGTATCACCCACAAACTGACGGACAGTCAGAGAGAACCATCCAGACGTTAGAGGATATGCTGAGATCTTGCGTCCTGGATTTTGGAGGATCATGGGAGGACCACCTACACTTGGTAGAGTTTGCTTACAACAACAGCTACCAGGCCAGCATCCGCATGACTCCTTTTGAGGCTCTGTATGGACGTCGCTGCCGCACTCCCTTGGCTTGGGACGACGTAGGAGAACGAGTCATGCTGGGACCTGAGATGATTACAGATGCGGCTGAAAAAGTCAAGGTGATCAGAGACAGACTTCGGGTGGCTCAAGATCGTCAGAAACATTGGGCGGACAGCCGTCGCCGACTTGTGGAGTTCGAAGTAGGTGATAGCGTCTTCGTCAAGATCTCCCCCACCAGAGGAACTATCCGTTTTGGCAGAGCTGGGAAACTTAGTCCCAGGTATATCGGCCCATTCGAAATATTGAGCAGAGTTGGAGAGGTGGCATACAGAGTGGCGTTACCACCTAATCTTGAAGGCGTGCACAACGTTTTCCATGTATCGCAGCTGAGGCGTTACATTCCGGACCCGAGCCACATCCTGGATCATTCGGAGTTGGAGATTGGGCCAAGTCTTACAGTACCAGAGCAGCCAGTGAGAATCATAGACCGTATGGAAAAGCAGTTGCGGAACACCGTGATTCCACTGGTCAAAGTTCAGTGGCTCCACCACTCCCCAGGCGAATCCACCTGGGAACGAGAGGCTGAGATGAGGCAGAAGTACCCTCATCTGTTTTGAGGCATGTTTACCCCTGTTCTCCCCTCTATTGTAGTAAATTTCGAGGACGAAATTTTTATAAGTTGGGTAGGTTGTAAACCCCCTGAATTTTCAAATTATTAAATCTTGGATTTTTCCCATTTTCTGTGAATTTTCGGTAATTAAATCAAGGTTTTCAATTAATAAAGGATTTTTAATTGTTAATAAATAATATTAAAATATCATGAAAATAACATTTTTGGGTACAAAATAGAAAACTGGACTTGGGGTAATTTTCTGGGATTTTATTGGGCCTCAGACCTATTTTTAAAAGCCTAAAAACTATTTTTATAATTAATTAATTAATTCTGTTATTATATTTATATTATTATTATTATTATTGTTTTTATTATTATTATAGGCTTTTGGGCCCGGCCCGGCCCAGTGGGCCGAGCCCATTGGGTATTTCCAGCCCAGCCCGGCCAGTGCCATAGCGGGTCGGGCGGGTCGGTCTGACCGGATCCGCGCCCGACCCGGGACCCGGAACCCGCCCCTGTCACCCGGTCACCCCACGACGCTGCGATCCCGCCGCCGGCGCCGCTAAACGCGCGCGTCCACGCCCCCACGTCCGCCTCCTCCTTCGACGGCCACGTCGACCCCGGCTGAGCCCCTCGAACCCCCTATATATTCCTTCCCCCTTCCTCTTCTTCCACCCCCCAAAAACTAAACCCTAACCCTAGAACGTCGACTCCGGCAGCCACTTCCAGCGACAGCCCCCGGCGCCTCCCTGCACGGCCAGCCCCGGCGCCTCCCTGCGCGGCCAGCCACGCGCGCCGCTCCACCCGCCGAGCTCTCCTCCCCGCGGCTGTTTTCCCCTCCGCCGGCTATCCAGAGCCCCTCGACGCCGCCGGTGACCTCGCCGCCCCTCGGCTGAGCCGCCGCAGCCCCGGCCCGACCTCGCCGACCGACGGCCAGCTTCCCCGAGCCCCGGACACAGCACCGGATACGCAGGACACAGCCCGAACGCACTGGACACGCGTCCAGGACGCAGAACCGCGTGTCGGACCCGAAATACCCCGATCCCGAGTCCGAGGCCTCCCCTCGGTGCTCCTCCTTCAGCTTCCCGGTAGGTGCCCCTATCCGAGCGCCTGTCCTTTCCAAACCGCTACCCTGTCCGACCGGGACTGACAGAATAAAGCTCTGTCAATCCCGGGATAGCTTAGAATTGGTAGATTATGGTTAATTAGTAGTTTAAGGATTGTTAGTCTTGATTGTTAGCTAATTTACGATTTAATGCAACGATCCTCAATACGTATATTAATTATATATATATAATAAAATAAAAAACCTTATTAAATATATTACGTAAGTTAATAATTATGTAATAGATAATTTCTGAAATGATTTTCAGTATTTAAATACTAGTAGTAATTATTTAATAGGTAATTTCTGAAATGATTTTCAGTATTTAAAAGTAGTAATTATTTAATAGATAATTTTCGAAATGATTTTTAGTATTTAAATACTAATTGGTAATTATTTAATATATAATTCTGAAACGATTTTCAGTGTTCAAAATATAATATGTTTTCCAAAATATTATTTCTCTGATAAACTAATTGCTAAAAACAAACGATATTATTTTTATTAAAATCGTTCTTTCCTATTTCCCTATCAGAAACAAAACGACATTTTACCATAAAATATTTTTCTACGATAAAATAAATAAAGTTTTATTATTATTAAAAAGGGTTTTGTTTTACTAAATCACTAATACAAATTATTACTATTTTTCGATCGTTGGATTTAAATCATTAACTTAGTTAACTAATCAAGTCAGATTAAAACCCTCTGACTTAATTCTAAAATCAGATTATTAATGATTGTAGGTCCCTGTAACTAAGGGTAAGACCGTCGCGACATCTCACTCGCGTCACCAACCAACTCCAGGCAAGTTTCATATAATTCAAAACTGGTATTTTAGTTGTAATTAAATATGTTGCATGTCATATAGATATATTGAGATGACACTTGATTTCACGGAACCGACTGATTGACTGATTGATTGATTGATTGACTCATTGACTCATTGACTATTGCCTTGGGAACTGGGGAGTAAAAGTTAGCACCCGTGGTCAAAGCCCCCTTATTGCCTCATTGTGGATAGCTGAAGTCCAACCTCACTGGACTGACGCCGCACCGTGTTCACGCGAACACAGATTGCCTCCAACCCAGACCGGCCACGGGACGCTACTTTTCTCAAAACACCTTTAGTGATTGTAGTTTGTCATCATTGTTTCATCGACATTTACTGTTCTTGTTTCATATTTGTTGCATACAAAAAATATAAATACTGTTCAAAACTATTTCATTGCATCATTTTAATTATCGTTAAGATACTGGAATTGGATATATGTTCTTGCTCCCTCCTGACTGGAGATTAACAATTTTAGGTGATTGCGGTGACGATGATGAGTATGACACCTTTTATGGTCCGGACCAGAGTTCTGAAGCCCTAGCTGAACCTAGCCAGGAGGCCGATGTTTAGTTGCTTCCCTTTTATTTTTTAAATTGTAATAATCAGGGTTGAAGTAATAACCCTGGACCATGTTTTGTTTAATCCTTGCTTGTAAAAGAATTTCTCTCAGACTTAGTAATAAAAATTGAATTTCCTTCATGTATTCTGGATGTCTGTGTGTTACTACGGATTGATACAGCTTACTGCCGCCGTCTCACAACGGTGCAGGCTGGGCATGATCCGACTGGACCCAGTTTATTGGGATCGGGTCGTGACAAAAATACAATATTTTCTACACTATTTAAAAAAAAAATAAACTTCACCGACAAATCTAAACCTCATCAAAAACCCTAACCCTAAGAAAAACACTCCCTCTAGCTCAAAACTTCAAAAATCACTACTTTAAGCTCACCAAACTTCAAAACTACACCCCAAAAAAGGGGGAAATAGTCATCAACGAGATAAAAACCCTAACCCTAGCTCGATCACTAGCTCAAGCTCTTCGCACTTGCAATGTACAAGAATCCACCACAGAAAAATCTTGAAGAAAAATAATATAGCAGAAATGGAAAGAAACTTCACAGATCTGGAGCTTACCAGAAAGAGGAAAGATCAGAAGAAGAAACCCCAGCTCGTGCTTTACTCCATTTCCCCAAAAAAAAAAGAAAAAGAAACCTAATGCGAACCCCAAAAAGAAAAATATTGGAAAAGAGAACAGAAGCCACAGAGCGGAAGAAAGCAGAGTGGAAGGAAAATTACGGAAGAGAAACTTATACTGTAGTCCCGAGATCTGGAGCAGGACCAGTTTTGCAAAATTTAAAAAAAAAAATTTAATAAGCACTGAATTGCAAACGGAAAGAAGAAATAAAAGAGAAAAAAAAGGACTGGAAAAGGGCGTGAAGTGCGGGAGCTGGAAGAAGAGGAGATAAAGATTGGTCGATCTGGTGGTAGGAAATCCCCGACGCAAACAAAACATTTGTCTGCCACGTGTCATGTTCTTGTCGAGAGGACACGCGGCAGACTATGGGGTCAGTAACGATGAGATTTCGTGCTGTCGGCTTGCAAACTGATCGGAGAGAATGTAGGCAGCGGAAAAGCATGCAGGTGAAGGCAGGTAGGAGTGGGCCCCACTCAAAGGGACCAGAAATTAAAGGGACCTGGCCCTGTGACTCGTTTTTTTACTAGTTCTGCGTGGCGTACTTTTGACGCGGGTTATTACTTGGGTGTCATTTGTTATCTTCTAATTAGTCAGAGTTGACTGGTTTTGACTACAGCTTGGCACTTAAATGACCGCCTTAAAGAATTGTTTGAAATCTCGAATACCAGTTCTACCATTATGTTTTGGTGATATTTACGGGTTCTGCCATTTGTTTTTGTGACGATAGCGACCGTTGAGCGGAAGAGAACCAGGGCTATTTATGACTGTTGAGCTGTCATGATCAGAGTTATAGGAACATCTGCAATTTGCTAATCCGAGGATTTGAATACTGATAGTGATTATATATACTTAGCAACGTGTTCTTACACACACAAAATTTTAAAATTAAGTAATATTAACAAAATTAATAGATACCGATGTGTTATGGGATGGAACTAATTAAACCAGGGAGAATGTCTTTCATCGTAACCACGTATATTAGAATTATTTGACTATAGTTAGATAATATTGAATACTTAAACAATTAATTAAAATTTATTTCTTTTAAAAAATTTTGTATACGAGAATATATATATATACGGTTTATATGGCTAGCCGTTTTTAAATCTCTTTCCAAAGAATAGAGATGATGAAAAAGTTTTAACGTTTAATGCTTTTTTTAACGCTTAAATAATATAATAGTAGGTGTTCACATTAGACATTTGGCAATTATAATAATGGTTAATTAGCCTTTAGATCCTGTATTTTATTACTAGTTTTGTGTTTAAGCCTTAACATGTCTAATTTGAAAGTTTAGACCTTGAATTTCCAAAAAAAATTCAATTTTGGCAATTATATCCTCTTTGTGACATGGTTCGTTGCATTTATATTCATGTTAAAGATAAAATGAAAAAAAAAGATACAATAAATTTATACTTTTATGTCAGGACTTAAACTAAGCTAATATAAAATTCAAGATCTAAACGCTAATTAGCACTTATAATAAAACTTATTGTTAAAAGCTATTTAAGGAGAGCAAGATATAAAAAGCCAAAAATGAATTAAGAAACCAATTAATTAAATTAAATCTAAACCTATGATTATTTATATAGGATTTTATAAAGTAAGGAGCAAAATATATTTATATGATTGCTAAGAGTAGGAGAGGAAGGAACAAAGACTTAGGAAATATTAAATGTTTCAAGGGTGGACCAAAAAGTCATTAAGAAAAGAATTTTATTAATGCAAGGTGGAGGGTTATTTTCACAAGCTATTTAATGAGAGAAACATATAAAATTTTAGTCTAATTCTATAATTAGCCCAAGATGAATTATATTGCTATGCCATAAAATTGGATTTTCTAAAGTTAAAGATGGATTAAAAAATAAGGCTCAATTTTAACGTTATACCCTCAATTATTCAAGTTTTCCAACTTGATACCCTAAACTTTAATACTAGTCAAATTAATACTTCAACTATAATTGTATAACCTAATGTCCTAACTATGTTTCCCTCTTATTAGTTGTCATTTCAAATATTTTCGTGGGAGGTGGAATGATAATTTGGTCAAAAAAATATTAATTTTTTTAAGAGAAAATTTAATCGCTAAGTAATGAAGTATATCGACTTGAAAATATTTAATAGTTTATGGTAGTGATTGGTATGATATTAAAGTTTTTTTTACAAAATTTAAATGTTTGCATAACTGAGGATATAAAGTTAAAATGAAGTATAATATTTTTTTTTAAGTACATAGTATGACAAGCTATTCTTATTGAGCTTTTGTAGTATTTAGGAGAGCAAGTTTCTATGTAGCTTACTAAATTATTCAGCAAAATTCTAATTAAGGACTAATAAGATGTGAGATAAACAGAGAAACTATATTATAGTATTCATATATAAGAACAAGAAAGATTTACAAAGTTGTAACACTATAAATGAATTAAGCTTACGAGTCATCCCATGAAACTAAGCGAGAGTGATTGGTCGGACAAAGGTTAAGAAAATAGATTAGGATTTCAAATTTAATGATTGATTTCCTAAGAAGATAATATGATGGGCTTTAAGAATTTTTTAATTTTTTTATAGTGGTTTCATTATATTAAGAATATGTATGGTCCTTATAACCATTAGCTTACATTAATGATCAACGTTAAGTTATTACATTTATGTAATAGCTATGGATAAAATTAGTAGGCATATATACAAGAAGGTTAATTCCATGATATACAATTTGTCGATGATATTGTATTTGTTGATCGGAGAAAAGATGGGTTAGATGCTAAAATATAAGTGTTTAGAGAGGCCAAATTTTTTTAGAAAATTAGGATTAGTAAACCGAGTATAAAAAATATAATTTTGAATTCGAAGTCAATGAGAGATGAGAATGTGAAAATACAAAGAAGAGATACATAAAAGTGGTACTTACAATATTTAATATCAATTATTCATCATGATCGAAATTTTCAGAATAATGGCATGCATAGAATTAAAACGTGATCGTTGACATAGAAAGTATTTCTAGAGTACTTTGTGGTTATATTTTAGAAATAGCAAAACTGTTATAAATTTAGCCATACTTTTTGGACAATTAAAAATTATGATATGTAGAGAATAAAAATGGAAATGTGATTATACATTAAAACATAAAAAATATAAGTGGATATATAGGAAGTTGGAAAATATAATAGAAACGTGACACAAATTTATAGTGTATAGAAATATCTTAATTAGTGACAACAGAGTAGATAGGTAGGTAATCTTTATCTGAATCAAAATTTAGCTAAGTTACATACAGTAAAAGACAAGTGAGTAGTTGGAGGGCTTTTATGTCTTTTACTTCAATGTCAGTGTCCCTCTTTTGTGTGACGGAGACTGCAAGTATATTTTGCGTCAGGCTTTCGGGACTCACGTGACAGCTGTCGTGCTCCCGACGCATAGTCTTTTTCTATGCGCTCCACTTTTTACGGCTGCGGTTTTGTTCAAGGTAAGGTAAGTAAAAGGACGGGCCGTCCGGATTCCGGTCCGGGTAAGTAAAAGGACGGACCGTTCGGAATCCGGTTCGGACTGGTCCGGACCGATCAACGGACTAGTCCGCTGGTCCACTTCTCTCTACGGATTCGAACTGCCTGTAAGTTCGATTCGGTCCGACCCAATCCGTTATCGTTTTTGCTCGGACCGAGTCCAATTCAGTCGACTCGGTCGACCCGGTCTGAATCGGCTCGGTTCTGACCCGATTCAGTCCGATTCGACTGAGTTAATTTTTTTTTAATATATTCGTTGGGGTATATTTTTACCAAAAGACACTCATTTTAGTGATTGTATTTGAACTTTTTAGGGGTATTTTAAAAAGACCAAAATATCCATTATAACAACACTTTTTTCCAGCGTATTTGGAATCATTTTGTCCCAAAAAATTTCTATAAATAGTCCATAATTCATGAAAAAAGTTTTTTTACATAAATTATAATAAATAATTTATAAATTTTAAATTATAAAAAAAATAACTTGGTAAAAAAAAACCTATAAATTTTAACTTGAATTTATTAACTTATATTATATATATATATATAACTTAACCAGTTCGACCTGGTCCTTCGCGGACCGGATCACCGAATCAGGCTAGGTTGGGTGCCAATCCGGCCGGACTGGACCGGCCCGCACCTGGTTGGGCCTGGACAAACCCGAATCCGGTCAAATCGGACCTCGAGCCGGGCCGGTCCATTATACATCTTGAGGTTTTATTCGACATAAAATTTACGACAGGAGCACCAGATGGCCGCAATTGTCCCCCCCCCCCCCCCCCCCCCCCCCCCCCCCTCCTTTTTTTTTATAATAGTTCCCATATAATAGTTGATATTGAGATTTGGATATCTATACTGTCCAACATTAGTATTTTTGTCTTAAAATTATTGTGAACAGTAATTTTATTGCCCAAACATTGACCTCGAACAATATGAAAATCCAAATCCTAATATCAACTATCATATGAGACCCTATTACTAAATAACCATTTTTTTATGAGGAAGTATATTGCACAAATATTTGACCAAACAATTTCAACTACAAATTTTTTTTTAAAATCATGTGGTTATAAAGCATCTCCTAAAGTTGTTGCCACATCACCATGTGTTTATAACCACATGATTAAAAAAAAATTTGGTTGTAATTATTTGGTGTAATAATGATACAACAAGTCTTGATGCAATATCCCGTCCCTTTTTATATATGATTCCTAAGAATTGACACATGGGCTGTTTTTTCGGACTAGTCTCGTGTTGGATTGGGCTAGTTCAATCCGTTTAATATTGGATCCGGACTGGCCCAGTCTAGTATATCGGGACTTGTCGGACCTTATATCTCGGCCCATAAGAGATGTTTGGCCCAGCCCAAAGTCCAGATCCGTTCCAACCCTAGGCCCGATCCGATATTAATCAGATGAATCTTTTTTCCAAATATTACTAGTAATTTCAAAAGGAAAAATAAAAAAATCATTTTCACTTGTTCTGTTTATTATCATGAATTATGTTGCATAATAAGATGGAATGTAGGTAAAAATTATTCTCATTACCCCCAACAAGCCAGTATGTACTTTAGTCTGAAGAAACAAAATGTTATGATCAATTTATATCAGGAAGCAAAACATTAACCTTGCAACCAGCAACAATTATACCAATATAGAAAAAATACCGAGCACACCAGAATTAGAGCGGGCTCAAGTCTGGCCCAGTCCGAAATCCACTGTGCCTAGATCCACGTGTCGAGCTCATATTTCCACCATAGTGTCCGGCCTGGCCCACCTAAATTCGGGTCGGGTCGGGCCAGGCCGACCCACTTGATAGTTCTAGGTGAAACCTAACAATATTAAACAGTGAATATATTAGTAAATGTTAAATTTATTGTATCCGTTGTTAAAAAATGTGTAATGAATTATATAACTTAAAACTTTTTTAAATACTGTGAGGGTTTCGATGGATTTGCATGAACTTTTTACTGGAACATCGATTGATCCAACTCTAACGATTTTGATTTACTTTTAAAAAAATGGACAGCAAAAAGAGAAAATATCGATATTGGTCCTTTTATGCATTAAATACAGAATTGTTAGAAAACAAAATCTTGTGAAAAACTAATTTTCTAATGCCGTCCAATATGGATATAAAGAAATGCCACCAATATTTGAGTCGAAGGTTATATAATAATTATTTTTAATGATTATCTTAATGATATTGGTAAATTAATAAACATACCAATACTTGGTTTGATATTATTGTTGTTTTTTGAAAAACAAAAACAAAAGTCGCTTTTGCAAATTTTTTCTTGCTTTGGAGACTTGTATCAAAAATGAACTAACTTATAATAATAATAATAACAATAAAGGTAAACAGAATATGAGCCATAGTATTCATATTTCTATATGAACTATACAGGACCAATAGAATTAGGCACCTACATCCTATGCACCATGTACATTAGTAGGTTGAACCGAACCCTAATTTTCATAAATGAGCTAAATTGGAAAACAACCAATCTAAAACAGAATTGAATTGTAATAATAAACAAAAGCAATCTAAAACTGAATTGAATTGTAATTGTAATAATAATATTAAAATGAATGCAAATAATAATAATAAACAAAAGCAATCTAAAACTGAATTGAATTGTAATAATAAACAAAAGCAACCTACTGAACTGAATTGAATTGTAATAATAATAAAAAACAAAAGCAGTTCGGACTAGAGGTGATCGTTCAGTAGGTTGAACCGAACCCTAATTTTCAGAAACGAGCTAAATTGGAAAACAACCAATCTAAAACTGAATTGAATTGTTTTTTCTTTGAACCTAACAAAACCAAACCAAATCAAAATAGTTCTATTTTCGGGTTGTCGGGTTAGGTGGGCCAATGGGCCGCCGGGCTCTGACGGCTATTGTTGCAGCAAATTAAAATGACTTTCAGTAGCTTTCTCAAGCCCTCATCATTGCCAACTTTCCATGACAAACATGTAATGCACAATTGAATAAAGAGTATAACTCTTACCAAATAAGAAGTGTTTCCCAAGACACATGTTATATGCAACAAACATGCAAGATTTTTTTTTTGTTCTTGCTAAAAACATTCAAAAATGCTATTCAGTCTCCAAAAAAAATTTTGGGTAATGCCATCTCCCATTATGTGACATCTGACATGACAAAATTTAACATTAAAATAAAAATTAATATTAACATTCAAATTAACTTTAACTTTAACATTAACATTAAAATTAACATTAAAAAAATTCGGACGATTAATTTTTTGAATTAAAATTTGTCATGTCAACTACTATATCAGCTGTCATGTCAGATGCCACATAATAAGAGATGGTATCACCAAATTTTTTTGGAAGACAAATATTATAATTGAAAAACATTACATGGAGCTTCAGGCAAGCAACATAACTGCCAAAATGGAAAGTAAGTCTATTAAAGTCCCAACTTGAGTTATATAAACATGATTATAACTCTTATTTTGTGCATCAAGTTAAGAAAAAGCTTGGAGAACAACAATCAAATCAGTGTACAAATCAGTGTACATGATATAACAACAGTAGGCATGGAATCAAACCAATGGAGAAGATACCTTGAAATGGGGGCCAATGTAGCATTTTTTTTTCTTACCAACTTTGACTCTTTCAGTAAACTAAGCAACCATCAAACCAAACCAAACCAAACCAAACAAAGGAGAACGATATAACAGTTTCAGAATAAAAAGCATAAAATAGTTAGATGGATCAGATAGCTCTGTATGCATCATTGGGACTATTTCTGATCAAGACTAAATCACCATCGCCAACTTTCTTAAATAAAATTATAGTAACATTATTAATAAATTCACTAAATAAATGAATTAACTCATACCTTACTCACAAATAAAGGAGATCACAAATTACAAATGAAGAGGTTACAGACAACTTGTTAGTCCAATGATTATTTGAGTGTTCTAATTGTGGCAAATCAATTAAGTTACTTATTATATTCTCACTTGTAAATCTTAATCATGCGACTTTTTGTATCAACACGGGTAATCATGATACTTATCCACACTTGTGATTACCATATATATTAGTATATATAGATATGCTATTACAATTGTCTTCATCCACTTATATTCATGATATCTATAGAAATAGTATTAGCATATTACTCTTAACCATAACAGATACAACACATAAAATGCTAGTTTGCATATTGTCTTATACATCACAAATTCATCTTGCATTTCACAATTTCTCGACCAGTGTCAGATATGATACTTGCGCATATTGCTTGTATACCTTACTCCATTTTGTGGGTAAGTAATTTGGTTTAGTAGAAACAAAAATAGTCATGGTCATGTGCCAATACTATGAAGAAATCATGTAATTAGGCCAACGACACATGGAACTCAAGCCGTATCAAAGTCTACTTGAAGACAGAGAATCATGAAGTTATGAGATCAATTATCATAAACCAAGATACTATCAAAGACGTCAACTATGAAGAGCCAAGCTATCTTATATGAAGAGTCGAGCCATCCTCATGAAGAGTCAAGTTGATCAAGATACCATCATGATACTTCAAGATACGATCAAACTTCAAGATACTGATCAATTGTATATTCTCTTCATTTTGAGCTACCAAAGGTAAGAATATAACCCAAGTAGGTAATGGCATATTGAAAGCTCAATCTTAGCCGTACTGTATCTTTAGAATCAAATGCCAAAACTCTAACCGGTTTAAACTATCCTTCATAAGAAACCAAATTATGACAAAATTACTCTTCCGCAGTACACTACTTTGTGGCCATTTCGTTCCAGCAATTTTTTTCCTACACTAATATTGTTTCAACAGTACACTGGCAGTATAGTGTAATCCTCACACTGGCTCGTTTTTTCTTCAAGCAATATGCTAGTGTATTATCGGTACACTGTTTTACCTTCATTTTCATTCCAGAAAATCCAGAACCAAATTTTTTTCTATAACAGTATACTACCACCCATATATTTCCTATGCCAGTTTCCTACAATGATTACTTTTTAACGATTATTTTCTAGATTTTACTATGCAGCAGTATACTGACAGAATATTGCCGCTACAATAACGACTTTATCTTGAGGTGCATATACTGTGTTATAAAAGGTTTTTGGTGCCCATGTTCACTACTACTTCTTGGAACCTAATTTACAAATTATCTATTCCTTACCTCTCCCATTTTAAATTAAATAGCTTTTACTTGCCGTTATCTATTTGTGAAGTGATTTTTCAAAATTTAGATCTTCAATTGTTGTAAGAAGATCATCCATCTTTTTTGAAAGAGGTTGAAGTCTACAAACCTTCGGATCAAAACTTGTGTAGAAATCAGCAAACCATTCAGACCAAAGCTCGTGTGTATGAAGTTGGTGAGTCATTCGGATCAAAGCTCGCAAATGTAACTATTTTTATAATAGTAAATAAAAGCCGATTTTTTTTTCAAAACTGGAGTCTCGCGAAAAATACCATAATACATCAGGTGTTTTATTCTTGCCTTACTTTCTAGCACTTAGTTTTGAATTGTTAATTAACAATTGTGCTTATTTTTGTCAAACCATATTTCACTACCAGGCAGCAAGGCAGTATTTGTTCTTATTACAAACACAAGTAGAGAGACAATACATGTTCTTATCACAAACCAACAAGGCAGCAATCAAACCAACAATAAAAAAATTGCCCAAATTACAAATGCATAGATCACAAACCAACAAACCACCAAAGCAACAATGCAATTTCTATTCTTATCACAAACTGAGAGACATTATATGTTCTTGGCACAAATTGAGAGGCAATATCTGTTCTTATCAAAAACCAGCAAGCAACAATCAAATCAAAAATTGCCACTGAAAACCCAAATACAACAACAAAACCGAAATTCAAATTGGCAGAAATTCAACGGTCAAGGTATCAAACCCAATAGGCATATAACCATATCCCATAGTCATGATAGAAAACAAAATTGAAATCCAGTTATGCAAGAGATTTAGAAAAGAAAATTCATCCTGGAAAATTGAAGTAACAAACTAAAAAAAAATTATAATGGACAAAAATAAAATTCACACTTTATTCTCTGCTTGCAAGCCAACATGTTGATGTTGCTATTTATTTTTGGCTACATCCTGAAATTTCAACACGGGCAAAAAAAAAAAAAAAAAAACCACACTATATTCTTTGCTTGCAACATGCTTGTGTTGTTTATCTTTTTGGATGCATCCTGAAATTTCACAACGAAAGAAAAATATTCTTTGTCGGCAAAAATTTCATCATGAACAAAAAATTCTTTTCTTCACACCATAGTACCATACCACGGTTACCACCCGAAGGTCCCCAACAGTCAACACCACGACATGAATAGAATGCTAAACGGAGAACCAAAAAATGTTCATAAAGAGTGAAAGACATACATAGTGTGAAATATCTCGGCCCCTAACAGGCTGTTTGTGATTTGAGAGGTTGTTTGGACAGTCATGGTTAGGGCTAAGGTGAGGTGAGATTGGACTTCATGACTATGGTATCAGAAAATTTCCTTTTGTGTATAAAACAGCAAACAGAAACCATATCAAGCAGTTCATCATACCAGTTCTTCAAAAATGCATAGGTCATTAATTAACGACTTTCAAATGTGCTAATAGAATGGTTGTCCAGTTATGTAACAGATATTTAATCACTCTAGACTTCAGGTAATCCAGATCCAACAAAGGGCATGAACTAGAGCTCATAGACGTGATCACGTCTACTTTAAAACTGAACGTGCCAGGCTTTGCTCTAAAAACATGGGCAAACTTATCGATGTGTCACGAGGATCAACTTGCAACCGGGGCGCATATAACTGGAAAATAAATAGTAAACATGGAATATAGTTGTCCAAAATACTAAAGTGAAGCCTACAGCAACGAATTTAGAGAAGCTACAAGCACATATACAACACTTCTAGGGAATGTGTAACTGAACTTCAATCCTCACATAAAGCACCGATAATTTTTATGTTAACCCCCAAATCCATTCCTATGAGAGGATCATCAGTCTGCAGTCCAACTTTGCTCCACAACCTCCCGCACTTTCCTGTTGTAGTCGCGCTTGTTCTCACTGAACATTCGTGCAGCTTCAGAATTTGCAGGAGAGTTAGGATTTGGATCGCACAACAATGACTGCAATAAGAACAATGTGTGAGAATAAGCCCTTCTATTCCCCTTCCCCCCTCCACACACACACACACACACACACACACACACACACCATCTCTCTCTTTTTGTGACTAGGGTAGAAAAATACCAATATTTTATGGAGCAGAATGAACCATGAATCGTAAGAAGACAAACAGAGTAGCACAATTATTACCCAAATCGGGATATTTATCTTTCAAAATTGGAAAAGAAAGTCGCAAGGCAACCTATAATGAAAACTAAAACAAACTGGTCCTGTTATATATACCCATCAAGGTGATTTGATCACTTTATACTGTGAGAAACCTAGTGATGAACGACACTTTAGGAGGATCCTGAAGTGAGAGGGAGTCAGTTAGGTCCCAATAAGATCTGGACTATCCAATAAAAGGCTGGTAACAGTTTTGAATTTTGCTGTCAAGTATAAACACGTCCATTTATTCTGAAACCTCTCGTTGTCTTCTTTGTTATTCTGAAGGAATTTGCATTTGCAGCTATCATAGTTTGTAGTTGAGGTTTATGTTAATTTTGTAGATGGATAGCTGGGATGAGGAAAGCAGAGGTTCCAGTAATCTGTCTCGTGTAGATGAAAATTTAATATATTTATTGTAAATCATAGCAATCAGCTATGGACCAAGCAAAAGAGCATGCATGATTCTTACAGTTAAGCCTTACAGGAAAGAGCAAATGTTTGCAGTATAGCTGCACTGCATTTCTTATACCTCCATGAGAACCTATACAAACCATGCTGGACCTAGACACAACCCCCTTCTCACCATTAAGTTCCAGAAGAAAAGAGAAGCACACAGTGGCCAGTGAAGTAGTGTTCGCATAAATCGACATACCTAATCAGTGCAAGTTCTATTGTCGGTTCTGGTTCTCTCTAACACCATGATCATCATTATATTCCCTTCATCATACAATATAGTGCCATCATTGCGAAAAGTTTGATGTACCATTATATTACATAACCTATTTATGGAATAACAAATGAATACACAAAGATCATCCTCCCGTCACAATGGGGTTGGATGTGGAGCATAAAAAAGCTCCATAAAACGTTTGACAAAGTTTTAATTTTCAACTAAATACCCTAGACTATTCCAGAGTTGCAACTTGATAAACTAAATTATCAAAATTGACAAGTGTTACCCTAAACTTTAAATTTGGTATTTAAATACTCCGGACTTCTAGGTTTTTTCCACTTGCTACCCTACACTATTAAAAGAATAAATAAATTTACTATCATATTCCTTGTCTTATTCCTCATGAATCCTCCCCTAAAAACCCTAATACTAAAACAACAAGCCTCCTCCCCTCTCCTTTTGGAGGCCCAAATATCCCTCTCTTGATCGACCTCATCCTCCCATCCTCCTTTGCCGACCCCACTCCTCGAATTTCCCAACATCCAGAAAATTACCATCGTCGTCCATTCCCCCTTGTCGACCTCCATCCTTGCTAGCCCCACCTACTATATGCCTCCCCCTCTCTTCGACTTCCGAGCATCTCCTTCCTCAATTAGGTAATTTAGGGTTAGGATAAATATGGGGAAGAAGGGATAAGATGGTTTTTTAAATTAAAAAAATTGAAGGACAAAAATGTCTGTGACGGTCATGTCATGTGCACATGGCCATTAAGTTTGATGGAAGTCTAACAGAAGGTATTAACTTGCAAAAACTTAAAATTTCAGGGTATTGAGTTGCTTATTAAAATAGTTTAGGGTAGATAGTTACAAAACGGGGATAGTTCAGGACATTTAGTTGCAAATTAGCCACAAAGTTTCTATGATCCGTTGTTGACCTAACATCGACAGCAAATTTTGATGCCAAATTTGTAGCCAAGATAGCTATGCATGAAGGGTCATCATGCCATAAACCTACACTATCAATTGTGATACAGGTAGGCCTACCTTTTGGTATAGGCAAAGTACCAACATCCTTCGGTTCAAAACTCAACAAGCACCAACGAATTAAATATAGAATGATTTTGGAGGCAGTTAAGAGAATTGTCAAAAGAAATTGTTTAGCGTAGAAGAGAATGTAATCTTGAATGTGCAATCAGACGATCAAAGTCATACTTAACATGCAGCTCTCTGGTTCTGTTTTCACAAAAAATAAGTAAAATGTTGAGAACACTTTAACTTGCACTTTGATCTCGAAATTTGAACTCTCAAAATAATAACAATAAAAAAAAATAGCGTAATGGAGATAATATGGAATAAAAGCTTTTGCTGTTGTTACAGCGTAATAAATATAATACAATCCTGATGGCAGAATCATAATAATCATGCTAAACATAACTATCTGTGTTACTTTTAGCTTTCCATATAAGCAATTATTGTAAAACTATTTCACTGATACTTCAATCCGGATTCCGGAGTTTATCACTAAAGACTACTCAAAGCACATAAATCTATATAACAATGTTAAATAAGAACTTGGATAAATAAAACCTTCATAAAGAAAAACAAAAACTATTTCATAAATGTCATACTTCACTGCAAGAACTTGAATGCTAGCACTAAATATAGTGACTTTTTTTTCTTGTAATTCTTTTTTTAACAGTGGTTCCTATCATACAAGCATTTGTTTAACAAAGCAATACATACGTACTGTAAAATTCACCCTGTATTATATAATTTCATAAAAATAATCAGCATAAGTGGGTCAAACAGGAAGAACAAGGAGTACAGGAACTTCTTGAAATACAGTTTTAAGAAAAAATTATAGCATCATACCTGGATAGATGTTAGTATTGCGGCAACATCATAAATTGGGCTCCATTGGTTCTGTAAGATATCTAAGCAAATGCTTCCATCTGCGTAAACTACAAGTATGCAAAGCAAAATTTAGGATGGGAAGCTGATATATTTTTTAGAAGGAAAAAGTAGCTGCTATAACTCATGCAAAATGAGCACTGTTTCTTGATAATCAGGAATATTAGTGAGAACGTGACGACTATAACTACCAACAACTCAAGATAAAATCTTGGTAGTCAAAAGCGCGCCTCGCAGAAAGGCGCAGAGCAGCAACTGCACCTCACACCTCACTAGGCGAGGTGCCTTTCTCCAAGCACACCCAAGGCGCGCCTTTCATCAAAGCGCAACCAAGAAAAAACACACTTAGGCGTGTCTTATAGTTTTTTTTTTTTTGAGGTAGGAAGATAACCCTTACCTCATACAAGTGGGAGGGAGGTAGCCTTCCCTCAGTTGCCAAAGTTGGTTACATTTGAAATGGAAAAACTAAAATTTACTAAAAGCGCGATAAGGAAAAATACAAACTCTTGTTAGTTCTGTTGACTGCTACTGCTGTTCTGTTAGTTCACTTGATTATGTATATGTTTTAACATATTTTTGTTGGTTTTAATATGTTATTTGGTTTTATTTTTTTATTTTTGCGTCTCCCTTCGCTTGAACGCACGCCTTAAGTGTGCCTTGCGTCTCGAACGACATGGACCCTTTTGCGCCTCAAGTACGCCTTGCGCCTTGATAAAACACGAAGCTCCGAAGGTAGAATCGAAATGAAGACTTTGATGCACAAAGACGCCTTACAACCCTAATAGAGGAGCCTAGTGTCTACTACTGGATAGGGAGAATGGCTAAGTCGAATAAAGATGATCGTGTAAGTAGAAAAAAAGTGTAGTAAGTGGGAATCAGACCCTCCAAATTAGGGAGGCTAAAATCTAGGAGGATCTCTTTAATCTTTTGAGGCACACAAGAGCATAACGAAGTGACAAAAACAAAAAGAATCAAGCAACGTTTAGTGTGCAACACAGTACATACTGAGGTGTTCAATGTCTTCATTATGACAGTATATCAAGAGCATCATGTTCTTCTAAAGATTTTGTAAGGTATTATAAATCCCCCATGGCACATTATAATCCATCATGGCAGGCGGTCCTTGATGGGGATTTTCAAATACCTCATCATCATAGTTTCTTTATTTGGTTTAATATTTCATAGGAGAGGAACTAAATAGATTCGTAAGCTGAGAGGAACACATATTATAACTTAATTGTTATTCTGAGTCATAAGTATATTAAATCGTCACTAATGACAATAACATAAGTCCATGTAGAAAACAAAAAGACAATATTACAATTTTGAGTTTCCAACATACATGATGACATTCCTTGTAGGAATGTAAGTTATCCAAATTGGTGGTCTAAAGGATTCCGTGAGGGTATAAGTATCCACAATCCTGGGGTCCTATCCCGTATACCTTTTAAGTTTTAACCAAACATTGAAACTTTGAGAAAATTTAATATGCCCTACTTGGAGTTTCCTCTCACATGTATTGTTTGGTAATGGGGTAGAATGAATCCCGTAACACTGGGTAAAGCGTTGGGTTGATTAAAAAACAACATTGGAATCACCAATATGTTGCATCTGGTTGACATGAAATCAGGTTTAGGGTTCAAGCATTAGGTGGAAACAAGGTATAAACAAAGGAAAAGAACAGGGGCCTCTCTTACGGAAATGAACAGGAAGATTGGAGAAGAGGAATAGGCCAGCCAGTTTGGGAGTACCGTACAAAAAGTAAAAAGATAAAAAAAAGGAGTCTGGTTCTTGTCTCCAACTTGGTCCATATCAACCCTATCTATGAAGCTCTAGTTTTAGGATTGGGAACCCCTAATGCCAATATCACATAGTGTCCCGTGATGCAAAGCAAATATGAAAGAATGCATGAGATATTGTAATTTTTCGTAGCCATTATCTCATGCATTCTTCCTTATTTGATTGGCATCACGGAACATTATGAAATATTGCCATTAGGGGATCCAAATCCTTTTTTAAGAGATTGCTCAAAGAAACAGATTTCCTTCGGTTCGAATAGAAGTAAAATTCTGTATGAACATCTGGTCGTAATGATCACTTTTATGTGTTTCTGTCAATCATCATATCAGATGATAGGTAAAGGAAGGTGAAGAAACAGGTTATTATCATCAATTCCCATCACTCTCCATCATCATTCTCCTTCAGGACAGGCAGAAATCCGTCAACCCTCATTGAGGGTAAAAATGGTAACAACCATTATTCATAATCATCAACCAAGCGTCTTTGAATGGTATACAGCCGACTGTGGAGTAAAAGAATTCCCAATTAACAAAATTGATAAGTTTTTACCACGGGAAGCCAACATGAAGGAAACCCTCTAGGCTACATATTCTTAATCCAAGCTAGCTTCTATGGAGAAGAGAGGATCTTGCATAAAATTTAAATAGGTCAGTTGGAAGATGGATACCTGTGCATTTTGGTCTATATAGTTTAAGCCGATGCACCCAAGGAGCACCATCTATGATTCATTGCAACATAAAGATTCTAAATGAGGAGATTAGATGATATGATATTCTATATGGAATCACATTCATATCCAAGGCAGAAAAACAAAGAACTCAAAAGGAACAACACAACCACCATAATTTTATATGATTGTGAAAAATGAATAATGATCTTGCAAACATATGTCGAGAGTGAGAGCAAGATGTCAGAATTAATTACATGTTGCAGTTGCCCTTGTGCTCTTTATAGCACGAACAATTGAAGCCAATATACATGATGTTGAAGGCCATAAAAGAAGCCATTTTCCAATCAAATACAATGCTCCCTAAATTTGGGCGTAAACATGGTTGAAATTTGAACCTGAATAGCCAAAGGGGCTAGAATTAGAATCACCATGACTCTGTTGAAGCATACAAAAATGTCAAAAAAGTGGAGATTTGATGAAGTTGGAAGAGAATTGCAAAAGTTGAAGAAAAGCAAGAAACCCATGAAATTACAAAGACTCTGTACAAAGTTTGGACTAAAAGGAAAGGTGACTGTTTAAGGGGCTAAATTCCTAAAGCTACTCATGTATAAACAGCAGCGGCTGAAGAAAATAGGGCTCTATCCAGACTTGCATATAGGCGGCGCCTCTCTCTGCTTTCTTTGGTCATCAATAAAGAAGAAGACGAGGAGGGCTGTGCTCCTCCTCCTCCTCCCTATCAACTCCGGGGGCCACTTCGATCCACTCCTCCCTATCAACTCTGGTGATCATGTTGATCCACTCCTCCCCCTATTTGCCACTGACGGCAACATCCGTTGGCCACACTTCCTCCTCCTTCGTGTCGACTCGAGCCCGATTACACTACTCCACTGTTGGCCACAATTCTGTGCCACTCGACTCTGCAAATGCCAATGGCTACTCCTCGCCATCACAGGACTGCAGACTTGCTGCCTTCTCCTCGCTTCCCCGCCATCCTCACAACTCCCCCAACCCTCGTCTTGCTACTGGATCTTGGCGGAGACATCTGACATTAGTATTACACTATTATTGCAGGAGTGCATGAATTGAATACCTATCCGGACGTTTATGGTCAGCCTTAGCCTCTTTCTTCATGGTATTTGATTGTAGTTTGATACTATTTTATTATAGTTTGAGAAAAGCTTTGGTTCCGACTTGGAGTTTAGTTTGGTTCTTGAGTTAGTCATAAAGAAAAAGAATCATCTTGTTTAAGTGAATGGTTTATTTGCTTCTTATTCCCTTGCCATACTGTACTTAATTCTAGGTGCTCCTTGTTTGCAACAGTAGGGGTTGTGAGACCTGGGTCACTTTTTATATGGTTGACACAAGGAAGGAGATCAGTTAAGCAACATAAGAATGATGCTTTTAATTGATATGGATAGATTGTTTTGTGCCAGTGCTACCAATATGTTTGACTGATCCTGTTTGTGCAAGTTTTTCTTCTTTGTCTCGTCTCCAAAGAATAGAGATAATCTGTGATCCGACAGGTCTATAGCTGTATCTGTGTTTGTCAAGAAACATAAAAAAAAATGATTCACATCTTTGACTTTTAGGTTGCCCATGCATCCATAGCCAAGGCCTGGCATGAATAATTGATTCTGACATTGCACAGGATGTAGAAGGCACTACTGCAATATATTTGCATCACCGACAAGTATGTCGATACCTTGTTATTCACCATATTTCTTGTTACATTACATGGAAGTGATCTGCATGTACACTAAACTATTGCACCGCCGTACATATCATCTTCACTAAGGTTTAAGAAACGAGGGACGGTTCTTATCTCATGACGAGGATAATGAGCTATAGGTCCCGAGCTCACAAACACTGACCTCTCATTTTCTTATTGATTTTTCATATTGGAAAAATGAGGTCAAACATATAGATTTATAATTACAATATGCAATGGCGCAATGCCATATTCCTCTAATCGATGCTTGATTGAATCTTATCCATTCAAATGTGTGGAAACAACAAAAGGTCAAAAGACTGAACACCATTCACACTACAATAACACTATCATCATTTATCCCAAGGTCAAAAGATGATCAACTTCAAAATGACAGTTATATCACTTCTGCAAGCACAAGGCCTAAAAGTAGACAAAATGATGATAATACATTTAATATTAATTATGGTAAACAAAATGATGACCAAAATGAACTCGATTCCAACTAATAAGTAAATCATAAACATGACTTACTATTTGGATGGAACATTCTAGAAACAAAGCGAACAGTAGGCGGTTTATTTGGATAATCCTCACTAAACTGAAGAGTCAGCTTGAACGTACCTGAAAAATTCAAGAAATATTGATGTATTAAATAGGTAACACATTGGAGGAATGAGATAATATTATAGTAACCAGTTACTTCACAAGAAAGAAACATGAAATTGGAAGGCATGAACTAATATGAATTTGAAACGAAAACATGAAGTTGGAATGATGACCACCTCTTTTTTCAAGAAAAAGAAAAGGTGCTCATCATTAGAAGTTAGAACTACCAGTGTCCACATACAAGCAAATGAGGGAAGAGTGATGCACTGAATTGGTATCTGCAAAGACTATTATATAAAAGGATGATCCATTGATTGATTCTGATTATTAAAGTCGATTCTCTACCCCAAAGAAAGTTGGTTCATTTAGTAGAAAAGTGATTTCAGTTAAGTCAAAAGATAGCAGTAGGTCAAGTTAGAACCTGTAACCCCTTTGAAACAAGATTCACGGTATCGTCCGAAATCAATATCGATGAAACTACTGAAACCAACCAGTTCATAAGATGGAGCACCTAAGCAGCCCCATTTTCAAATAAAAACAACATCTGACATCTGCACATTAGAACTTCTCTTAATCCTTCTCAATAGTATTTCTAACCAAGGACACTTAATAGTTTCCATCCCATTTTCTAAAACATATACCTTAAGAAAAATCCTTCTAATTGTTGGTTCATATCCTGTTACAATATTACATATAAGCAAAGATAACCATTCACCATTCTTTTTTTAGTGCTTTTCCATGAGAACAAAACAGTGAATGAACTATACGAACAATATAAGCAATACCATGCTAGCCAATGCAGAACGAATCAAATACAACAGATTAACCATATCTCTGTCTAAAAGTAAGATATGGACTATATAAATTGCCTTACCTCCATCCCATGGAGTGTCATCAGGCCTACAATCCAAATAATGAAAAGAATTAGTGAGATCTACAAAAGATATTAAAACCCCTTCTAATCAAAATAAAACATAAAGTTTTACACTACAAGCATACCCAAATATAACAGCATTCCAGAGCATGATGTTGTTGTCATGTGGAGCGCCACTGATACCAGCAGGGGGATCATGCTGCAGCCTCTTAAAGTCTCTCATTAGCCTCTTCCTCGCAGGGGTCGACATTAGGACCTAAGAATTCATATCACAGCATGATAACCCAAAATATGTTAAGGACCAAAGCCTACATTTACTTTTCTTCTGCCAAATTCAACTAATAGTCAATTTTTAATTCTTTAAGAATGGCACAAAGAAAACTTCAAAATAGAAGTCATCTGTCAAAACATAGGAAGCAAAGACAATAAAAAATGCTAGTTGTGTCCGTGTTTGTCTAACACGTATTGGCACTACACAGGTGTTGGCGCTAAAAAAATGACCAAGTTTTGGGCCCATGATCTTCGAGTCTCTCATGAGATATCATCCGACAGTGGCAGGAAGTGCCCGAAGAATGGTGTGAAGCGCCCCCCCCCCCCCCCTGTTCCGTTGCCCGGTCAACAGAGGGGGTCGAGGGGGGCAGTGCCCCCGTTATAAATTTTTTCATGGGAACCTCATTCCAGCTAGAAGGGCTTCCCCGCATAATCTTCTCACGAGCCGCAAGAACATGGAAACTACGTGTCAGCATCTCCTTGAACCCCGCATGAACATGGGCTTACTTGCTCCGCATAAAGCCTACAATTACGGGACAATGCTTCCCGCGAACAGTGCCTCCTGTTGGAACTCAGCAAATAATTGTTTTTGGAGCTTTCACTATAAGTAGTCTCGGTTTTTGTGTCTTCAAGGCAAAACTTGAATCTCTATGTCGATACTCTGCCCAATCCATTCCTCAACACTTAGTCGTTGTCACTTGGTATACTTCGTCTTTGGGTCTACTACGTCCATATTACCTCTAGTAGATGTGCCATTAAAGAACACCGAAGTTGTTCTCGGATAGAATTCCTGAAGTTCATATCTGCGGAGGAGAAAGCCTCGCATCATCCTCACACTTCAAGTCGGATCGTGAATGGATCAAAGGAATCACGCGCCGATTCGACCTCCACCGCTAGACTCTCCAGAATCCCAAAGCTTCTATTCAAAATTCTTGTATAATTACATAGTTTTGTAATAGAATTTTGAGTGTTTGTAAGCTTTATTAAAGTTTTCCTTTAAAGAATTCTTGCACTTTTTTTTTCTGTTCGAAAACAACAAGCACTCCAAAATACACTAGGACAAGCCAAAAATAGTTGATGTATCCATATCCCTGTGTCCATTTCGTGTCATGTGATGTTCGTGTCCTGGAAAGCTACGTCAAAAATCTAACATTCTACAACTAGACAAAATTTATAATTTACCAACAAATTAGACCCAAAAGAGCATACTTCTTCAACAATCATACAATAAAACCCTAAATTACAACTAATCTGACCTAATCCCCAGCTCGAGATAGCAATTCTACTTCCCAAACTCGAAATTTTACAATAGAACCCCTGAAAATGACAAATAATAGGCGCTAATTATGAACCTATCTCCAAATCGAGATAGAGAAAGAAAAATCACAGCTTTCAATACAAATTAACATCTGAAATCGTCGAAACTCCTATCACAATCATCACAATCTCAAATTCCCGAAAGAAAACAATGGATGAATCAGAAGAATAACAATCTACTACCTCAAATTCTAGGGTTTCGGAACTTGGAAATAAAAATAAGGGTTTCTTCTAAATCATCGGATGAGAAATTCCTGTCGGTGCCGATGGAGAAATGGGGATCGGAAAGAAGCAGATCTTTTAGTTTGTTGGCGTGGAATTCGCATAAATAGTTTGGGCACTTTGTGGGAGTGGAGGCTGAATTGACGAAAGTACCCCCTAGCGCAAAGGTGGACCCACGCTGTCACTGACAGTTTCTTAGAAGGTTGTTGTGGGACCCGTTTGGTGACTTTCGGTGGTGTTACAGTTGTTATGGACTCAAGTCTGACTCACATATCCAATATATATATATATATATATATATATATATATATATATATATATATTGTGCAAGACTCACATATCCAATATGGTCTGTAAAAGGACTTGAATAAATTTCGGATATTTAGACTAATCTTTATTATATTTTATATTTATTATACAATTTTTTTATTTTTAAAATAATTATAATTATTTTTATTTTTATTTTTATATTTTATGTTTATTAAACCGATCTCTCTTATATTTTACGTTTTATGTAAAAAAATATTACACTAATTATTCTTATTTTAAAAATAAATTATAAAACCTAGAAGAGATCCTTATAATTATTTTCAAATAAAAAGGGTCTATGTAATAAGTGTAAATAATTATAATTTATTTGGACAGGAATTGGTATTTATGTTGCTTCGTATAAAGCAAAACCATATTCGGCTTCTAGAAGCTTTTAAAAGTTGGCCGAAAAAAGAAAAAAGAAAAAAGAAAAAAAAAGAAAAAGAAAAAGAAAAAAGAAAATCACTGTATCATCGTTAGAAAACAAGTATTTTTCTTCTCCTCAAAATGTTAACAAACAACTTTTTTTTTGTTGTTTTAGAAAAATAAATAAAATAAAATAGCTCAAGAGATTGTAGTTTATGTTCACTCATCTATGTCTTGAAAAAAAATTTGGACAAAAACTAAACATTCTGACGTACACCTATGGACTATTTGGTTCGATGAAGTGGAGCAAAATACAAAATCTGAAAATAGATATTTTGTGTACGCATTGCGGTAAAGTGGAACGAAATACAATTTTTTTTGTTTAAGTGCTTTGAAAAAGTGATAGTTAGAAGTGAAAAATCTTAAAGTTTGATTTTTGGATGGTTGTTGTCACGACCCGCACCCAGATGAATCGGGTACCGGTTCGCGAGTACGTCCAGCCTACGCCGCAGTGTCGGCGGTAGTACGCTGTCTAGACCATTTTCACAGGTAATTTAAAATCTAGCTCATTCACAATAATAAATAGGCAAGGATAATAACAGGAAATAGGAATGCTAAGATTTCATAAGACAAAATGTGACAAACAAATCCACAGATTAATACAGAATCAGAAGATAAATCGGGGACAAACCCGAGTACTATGCTGAAAGAAAGTACTAGCTAACTGGCTAACTACTCCTCAAAAATAGTCTCCTGAGTAGGAACCGGCTCCTCAAATGTATCATCTGCTACGTCATATGGGCCATAAAAGGTGGGGGCATAGTCCTCATCATCGCCTAATATGTCAACGGATCCAGTCAGGAAAGGAGCAAAGTACCAATACACAACAAAGCTTAAACTAAATATTTATGACAAGTAGTGAAAACTGACTAAGCATCACGATAAGAATATGCATGATAAGTAGTAAAATTAACTAAGAGTTAAATGCTATAAGTTAGAGACATGAGTAAAACATGATTATAATGAGACAAGAAAATGGAACTGCAACAAGACAACAGGAACTATGTGTGTGTGAAATTGTGTATTTAGAATACATAGTTGGCATGTAGGGGGTTATAAGGCTAATCAGACCGTCATAGACGGCTATCAGTCAGGAATAATCGAGTATCAGGCTGATGGTACAGTCGCGTACCAACAGCTAGCAGTCAGGACAGGGGGGAGGGTAAACTACATGCCTCCTAGTATTCTCCCTCCCGACACGAAAAGCAAGACATGAACTCCAAATCCTAACACTAAGTGTAATCATCCAATGGTATTAGTAGAGCAAGGAACTAATTATCACAATATAAAGATTAAACTTGAAGTGCAGGTACTTGCCTGATGTTTGGATTCCAACTACGGTTCTGTTCTCGGGAAATTTTCAAAAATGTCTCCGGATGCTGAAATAAATATTACCATCATGCTTAGAAGATATCAAATAGCTAGAAACGCCTGTCCTTGAGTCCAATTTGGAGACAAGGACAAAAACTGTAATTTCGGGTCAAAACGGGGTCCACATGTGGGCCCTGCTTTGCACCGAAAAATGTGTCAGGGTCAAAGGTCTCCAAATTTATCAAACTTAGTGTCAACAGATCATGAACGATGATACGAACCCAACGGAACTTCCAGAATTGGATTCCGATGAGCCGATCACAAAATCGCCCGTCGAGCGGGGCCTATGGAGCCCACGACACGCGATTTCGTCAACGTTCTCAGAATCGAACCAAACTTGGGTCACAGGACCAGCGTATCGTTACGAGTCCGATGGCGCAAGTTTCGTTTCGATCCGACGTGTGTACACAAAGTTATGACGTGATCCACAAAAATCGGATACGGGCGTTGTCCGCGGATACGCGTTGATCCCGGTGTGCATGCACACCCGAATTGACTTCTGCGAAATCCCACACGTCCGTATCGACGGCGCGCACGTATCTGTGAAGACCACGCACGACCAAGTCGTCCCGTTTGGCGGGGCGTATCCAGTTCCGGGGTGAATCGGGTCGTTGTTTTTCCTGTTTTTGGATCGCGGTTCGCGATCGCCACAGGACGCGATGCTCCGAGCGGGTTGCACGGGCACCGAGGGGGTCATGCAGGCTACGCAACGCAACTGACGGAGTCGAAAACGGGTAAACGAGCAGGGAGATACACGTACCTGAACAGGGTCCGAAAAATAGCGTTTCTCGTGTCCGTGTCGTGTCCGACACGAGAGAGAACTAGGGTTAGGGTTCTGCGGAGCTCCGGCGGCCGGAGGCGGCACTGCGGTGGGGGAGGCCGGCCGGGGGCTAGGGCGGCAGCGCCTGAGCGGGCGGGGGACGCTGGCGGCTGCCGGAGGCGGCCGGAGTCGGGCTCGGGACGGCTGTGGCTGGGAAGAAGGGGAGGAGAAAGGGAAGCTGCGGCGGCGGCCTCGCGGGGAGCGGCTGTGCGGCGAGGGACGCGTCGCTGGCGGCGCTGCGGCGGGGGAGCGGTGGACGGAGGCGGGTCCGGCGGCGCTACGGTGAGGAGCGGGGAGGGGGTCGGGGTAGCTGCCGGAGAGGGGAGTTATATAGGTGGAGGAGGTCCGAGCGGGGCGGAGGAGAGGCGAGGAAGGCGGGGACGTGGCCGCGGGCGGGGGCGCGTGGCCGCGGGCGCGGCGGACGCGGCGGTGGGCGAGGGGGCGACCGGGTCGTGCGGGGAGGGGGCTGGGTCACGGGGCGGGTAGCGGGTGCGGATCGTGTGCGGGTGGACCCGACCCGACCCGTTAAGGCGGGTGGGCTGGGCCGGGATTTGGGTATTGGGCTGGGTTATAAATTAAATAAATAAATAAACAAATAAATAATAATTAATTAATTAAATAGCTTTTAGGTGATTAAAAATAGGTCCGGGGTCCGATAAATTCCAGAAAAATTATCCTAAGTTCAGTTTTTCATTTTACACCCAAAAATATTATTTTTATAATATTTTAATAGTAATTAACATCAAATAAAAATTATTTAATTACCAAGAGCCTAGGTTTTAATTACAGAAAAATCCCGAAAAATTCCAGAAAATTGTGAAAAGTCCAAATTAATAATTCCTGAAAATCAGGGGGCTTACAGTTGTTGAAGTGAGTTAAAAAGTATAATTTTTTGTCGAAGTGACATGAATATAAAAAACAAAAATTGTTAAAGTAGAGAGAAAATGAGCCTCCAACCAAACATCCGAAGTAAAAATGAGATATTTTCACTTCTGAGTTTCACTTCAGAAGAAGAAAAAAAAATCTGATATCAAAATTTCGATTTCGTGGCAGACATATTGTCAAGATTTATTTTTCATGTTAAATCACATTAAATCTTATTTACAAATCCTCTAATCAAATACATAAATTGATTCAAAAAATAAATTTTGATCATTTTTGCACACCAGATCGGAAATCAAACATTCCCTCAGTAAAATTGGATTAAACATGACGCATGAATTGATTATTTTGAATCAGGTTCTCGACTCTTTGAAGGCACTTTTGATCTTTCACCTTTTACAAATAATCTCCCAACCCTTTGTGGTAGAATATTTTTTGTTTTAAATTGGGTTTCATCCCCTCCGTTGTACCCAAAATAAGATAGATTAAGCCAGGAATTGTATGTAAAGTAAAAAGTCTGGAGTTGAAATTTATTAAAGACGACTATATTCTGTACGGAAAATAAATGGACGTATATTCTCATGTCAAATTTATGTAATAAAAACTTAGAAATTAAATTATCCAAAATTAACATCAGCTAAAAAAAATTATTCAGCTACAATATCTTCCGTTGAGATATAAATTATCATTTATTCAATAATTATAACAAAAAATTTACTGTACTAAAATTATTTTTATTAAAATTGTTCAATCGAAATAAGTTTGAAAAAAATTAGAATTGAAAAAATGTTCTGGTAGAAAAACAAACATCTGATAATAATGTACACGCGGAGGGCCCACGAACCGTTTTCCGCCAAATTAGTTGGCGAAAAGATGGCGGTGGTGGCCCGCGGTCGGTTGGGTAGGGGAGCGGACGGTCGTTTGGGGGTGTTTGGTTTGGTTTGGTTGATGAGTTATTTTTTATTTAGTTTAGTTTTAGATTTTGGTTTTATTTATTTATTTAATTTAGTTTTGAATTTTGATTTTTTTACTTAGTTTTTTTTTTTTCATATTAAAATTTATTTTGATAAGAAGAAAAAACTAATATATATTTTTTACTTAGTTTTGTTTCTTTATTTAGTTTTTTTTTTCTTTACTTAGTTTTTTTCTTTTTTTTCATATTAAAGTTTATTTTGATAAGAAAAAAAACAACTAAGTAAAGAAAAGAAAAAATAATATTTTTCCTTTTAGTTATTTTTGTTTCTTTACTTAGTTTTTTTTTTCTTTACTTAGTTTTTTCTTTTTTTTTTCATATTAAAGTTTATTTTGATAAGGAAAAAAAAAACTAAGTAAAGAAAAAATAATGTTTTTTTGTATCCTCTAAGGCTTAGTTTATTTTGATGGTTTATTTTTTTTGATATGAAAGAAAAAAGAAGACTAAGTAAAGAAGAAAGACAAATAATAGGTTAGGGAATGGTTTGGTTTTTATTTGGATTTGAAATTGGTTTTTATATGGATTGGTGTTGGTTCAGGAGTTGGTTTATGTCCAACGGCTAATTCACAACGGCTCTTTCATTTTTCCAACGTTCATATCCAACGTTGGTTTCGAAGTTACCTATATAAACGTAGTATTTGTTTCATATCAGCATATCAAACATTGCAAACATATTTTTTTTTCCATACGAAGTTTCTTTCTTTCCACACAAGAGAAGCTCAGTTCAATATATAATATTTGAAGTCCATTTTTTTTTGTCCTGGATCGAAGTCTCACATTACTATGCTCGCTTGGTGGTGTACTAAATGTGTTAGCTTATGAAGGAGGTTTAGTTGAAGTTCTTTCAATTGATCGAAATATTTCATTTGATAATTTACATAATCTAATAATTAAAAAAATTTCTATTGACTATGAATTTTTATTTGTACATATTTATCTATCTAATTGTATAAATTTAGTTAGTAAGGAAGCATGTAAATTTATTCTTGAAGTTAATATACAATCACCGTATATTAATATTTTTGTGACTCCACCACCACTACCACCAAGAATTAGTAGTACTCCTAGTTCTTCTAACCAAGTTATTTCATTTACTGAAGAAGAACATATACTAGATGATGGTAATACCGACGATGAAAATAGTGATGATTTAATAAAAAATATAGATGATGAACTTGATGATAATGTTGATAGTTTATTAAATTTATTCATTGGAAGAGAATTTATGAATCGTCATGCATTTAGAAGTTTTATTAGTGATATAGAAAATTGCAAATATTTTTTGTTGCAGGGCTACTAGAAAAAATGCCAGTGAAATTGTATATAAATGTAACGTTTATAGTTGTAATTGGAGAGTGTACGGTAAAGCCATTGGCAACGACGAAACATTCATCATTAGTATGCTAGAAAATGTACATTCTTGTTTAGGTGGACTTACAACGGAAAATCATCCATTAGCGACAACTGTATGGGTTAAGAATAAGATTATTGATAAAATTCGTGATAATCAGTCGTATAGTCCATCACATGTTGTAAATGATATCTATAGGGAACACTGAATACATATTAAATATTGTAAAGCTTGGAAAGCTAGAGAAATTGCTCTATTAGAAATAAATGGTAGTTATATTGATGCATATAGTAGTCTTGAAGAGTATGATTTTTACAATCATTGAGACAAATCCAGGTAGCAGATGTTATATAAAGACTACAGAAAATAATAAGTTTCAAAGAATTTTTATTTGTTTCAAGGCATGCATTGATGGCTTTTTGAGGGGATGTTTACATATGATTAGTACTCATGCTACATTCCTTTCCACTAGATTTTAAGATATTCTATTTATTTCTTGTGCTTATGATCCTCACTATCAATTGTATCCAATTGTCTATGCTGTTGCTGAGAGCGAAAACACAAATTATTGGACTTGGTTTTTAAATGCTTTGAAAACGTCTTTTAAAGGTAGTTTTAATGCGTGGGATACAATTTTTTTTATATCAGATAAACAAAAAGGATTAATACATGCCATGTTTATTCTTCACAGTCACCGCATTCAAGGCTATGTAGTCGATGCACATGCGTACTGACCCATCAATCTTTGGTACAAACAACACTGGTGCTCCCCAGGGTGATGCACTTGGCCGGATGAAGCCTTTCTCTTCTAATTCTTCCAACTGTTCTTTCAGCTCATCTATCTCCTTCTTTGCCAATCTATAAACATACGACGCTATGGACACTGCTTCCGGTGTCAACTCAATCGAGAATTCCACGTCTCTGTCCGGAGGTAGTCCTGACAATTCCTCTGGAAAGACGTCTTGGAACTCTCAAATGATAGGATGATAAATAAAGTCATCCATTGCAAGCTGAACACCATCAAGAACTTCTGTGGATCCTCGTGCAAACTCGAGTTTCGGCTGGCCTGGTACCTTAAAAAGAATGCTTCCTCCAAAGCAGTCGTAGAAAGCGTAGTACTTGCTTAGCCAGTCCATCCCAAGTACAATATCAAAGTTTGGCATGGGAAAGACTAAGAGTCGGACATTCATCTCTCTGTCACGAATCACTACAGGACAAGATCTACAAACCCGACTAATAGGTACAACTCCTCCTCCGGTGAGAATTCTAACACAACTAGGCAATGGTGTAGTGGAAATATTGTGCTTGGCAATAAAACTAGAAGATATGAACGAGTGTGTGGCTCCTGTATCAAATAATGTCACAGCAGGAAAAGTAGAAACAAGAGTAATACCTGCTATAACATCAATCTCCTGATCCATGTCATCCACTGCTATAACAATGGAGGTAGTCAATTTTCATCAGCTCGCGACCAAGCAGCCGGACAGACACCTTTTACTACCCCTCGGGGCGAGATCATGTGGGTCCACTCGGATCTGGTCCCAGACTTGACGCAATAAGCAGCGCCTTCCGTCGTCAAGCCTAAAATACGAAAAACCAAGTCATGCCGCATGGTTTCTTCCACCGCTGAGGAGGCCTGGGCAGGGCAACCAGGTCGGGCCTTGCTTACCAGCGAGATTATGAAGTTCCCGACATTAATGCACCTCCAACTATTGTACCTGTCGCGTCTGATCTGGGTCCATCTCAACCCCCACCAGTGGACAAGTCCAAACAAAAATAGGGACGCTTCGACAAGCCGTTGCGTAAGAAAATGGCTCAGGGATTGGAAAAGTCCTACAACTTTGACGTCTTGGATCAACTCGCCAATACCCCGACAAAGTTGTCGTTATTTGAGATTATGCGGCTTTCCAGAGACACTCGAGCCACCCTGAGCGAGGGATTACAAAATTCTGACACCTATCTAGCGTAGGTCAAGCAGCCAGCTGAAGATCCGACGATATGCTCCCACTGTAATAACGTTACAGATGCAGTACCCAATATTACATTCTCGCAACAAGACATGTTGCTTAAGAATAACAAGCATGGTCGTCCCCTGTACTACACGGGGTATAGTGGTGCTATAAAGTTGGACCAGATGCACATTGACCTCGGTTCATCAATCAGATTCATCCCGAGGAGTCTGCTGCAAACATTGGGCATCCTGATGCACCGCTTGGCACCAATTCGGCCATTAGTGGCTTCAACGTAGGAAGAAGCTACCCTTTGGGCAAGATTTGCCTAAAGTATCAGATCGATGACCTGAAAAAAGAGGTCACTTGCGACGTCATTGACGTAGATGTATCCTACAACGTCTTGCTCGGACGCCCTTAGATACACAAATATATGATCGTGCTGTCAACCCTGTACTAATGCTTAAAGTACGTCGTCGATCATGGCATTATCAGAATGGAGTTTGTAGACATCGACCCATTTAAGGGAGTCGAGACATACTACTCTGACGCCATCCTCTACAAGCAAATCCACCAAGACAAATGTGACAATGAGGCCAATGATGAGACCGAGGTTACGACAACACCGGAGGAGCCCATGAGAACCCGTCCCCAGGCTTGCACTCCCGACGCTGCTAATCCCCTTGTCGTCAAGTTGTGTAAACCCCCTGAATTTTCAAAATTTTAAAAACTGGATTTTTTGTAATTTTCTGGAATTTTCTGGGAATTTTCTGTAATTTAAAAACAGGGTTTTAATTTTTAAATGATTTTTAATTGATATTAAACAGTATTAAAATATTATGAAAATAATATTTTTGGATGTAAAATAAAAAACTGGACTTAGGACAATTTTTCTGGAATTTATCGGACCCCGGACCTATTTTTAAATACCTAAAAACTATTTATTTAATTAATTAATTAATTAATTATTTATTAATTATTTTATTATTATTATTATTATTATTATTATTATTTAAAAAAAAATATAAAACCCAGGCCCGGCCCAGTGGGCCGAAGCCCAGCCCAGCCCGCAGTGCTATCGGGTCGGGCGGGTCCGCCCAACCCGAACCCGCCCTGACCCGACCCGGGCGACCTCCCCCTCCCCCACGATCGGGCAGCCCGCGTCTCCCGCTCCGCCGCCCGGATCGTCCGCCGCCTCCGCCAGCACGCCCCCACGACCCGACGCCTCTCCGCCTTCTCCGCCACGTCCCCGGCCAACCCCCGCCCGAGCCCCCTATAAATTCCTCCCCTCCGCCCTCTTCCTCCCCCAAACCCGACCTCCCCTGAACCCTAACTCCGACTCCGACCGCCTCCCCTCGTCGCAGCCACCCGCTCGGCTTCGTCTCCGGCCGCCGCCCTCCTCCGCCAGGCCCGCAGCCCTCTCCTCCTCCCTCCTTCCCCCAGCGGCCACAGCAGCTCCCGCGCCCGGCGCCGCAGTGCCTCCGGCGACCCCCCGCCGCCTCCCAGCGAGCCGCCGCCCCCGGCCGAGCGTTCCCCCGCTGCCCCCAGCCTCCCTCCGGCCAGCCTCCGGCCGCCGCGGCTCCTCCAGACCGGAAACCCTAACCCCAGATTCCTGTGTCCGGACACGTGTCGGACACGATTCGGACCCCGGTTTTCGGGTCCCCTTCAGGTGCGTGTAACTTTTTGCTCGTAGCTCCGTTTTCGTTTCCGCAAATTGCGTTGCGAAGCCTGTATGACCCTCTCGGTGTCCGGACAAACTGTTCGGGACATCGCGTCCTGTGGTGATCGCACACCGCGATCCAAAAACAGGAAAAACCAGACCCTATTTCACCCCGGAACTGGGTACGCCCCGCCAAACGGGACGACTTGGTCGCGTGCGGTCTTCACAGATTCGTGCGCATCATCGATACGGACGTGTGGGATTTCGCAGAAGCTGATTCGGGTCTGCGTGCACACCGGAATCAACGCGTATCCGCGGACATCGCCCCGTATCCGTACTTTCTGGAACGCGCCCTAACTTCGTGCACACACGTCGGATTGAAACGAAACTTGCGCCATCGGACTCGTAGCGATACGCTGGTCCTGTGGGTCAAGTTTGGTTCGATTCTGAGAACGTTGACGAAATTGCGTGTCGTGGGCCCCACAGGCCCCGTTCGACGGGCGATTTTGTGATCGGCTCATCGAAATCCAATTCTGGGAGTTCCGTTGGGTTCGTATCATTGTTCCTGACCTGTTGACACTAAGTTTGGTAAATTTGGAGACCGTTGACCCGGACGCATTTTTCGGTGCAAAGCGGGCCCACCGGTGGACCCTGTTTTGGCCCAAAACTGCCGTTTCTGCCCTTGTCTCCAAATTGGACCCAAGGACAGGCGTTTCTAGCTGATTGATATTTTCTGGATCTGATGGTGATATTTGTTTCAGCAACCGGAGTACCGCCTGTAAATCCAACCGAAGTCAGAACCGCAAACATAGCTGGGACCACAGGCAAGTGTACCTTGCCAAACGCTGCAGCTTGCTATATATTTTTCTTGGTTAATTTTGCATCAGTGAGAACATAGAGCTTGTAAATTCTCAGTAATTTCTGTTATAGTATTTTACTTGAATTCTGGTAGATCCATATGTAACTTGTTTTAACTGCTTAACCTAGGAAACGAGTGACGTGCTTAGTGTCCGATCATAGTCGGGTGCCAACTCCGTACGCGGAGTTGTGTAACGTCACATAGACATGGATATTGAGACCCGATAATGTTCGTACTTATCTTATCAAGTACCCCAGAACCCAGGACACTTGACACTATTCATGAGACAGAGTCTTCCTGAGACATTCATGGTGATTCTGTATAGGATACAGGACCGACAGAGATATTTTATAGACAGTATGACTTATTGCATTAGCTATAATCCCGCTGACGTGGACATGAGACGTTATGGTCATGATATGCGTGATTACATGGGGTGGGGAGAGACACAAAGGCTACAGGTTGATTTATATTATGCTGGCGTCGTAGTCTCCCATTGAGCTAGACAACTACATGATATCACTGCTACCGGCTCCCCGACACAGAGCTTGTAGTAGTTTCAGCCTGAGTTTTCTGTACTGCTCTCATACTGTATATCACTTAGCTGGTTATATAGTTCACCCTATTGCTTATTTATTTCTGCACTGCTTATATTTTGGCTTGTATTATCTGTACCTTGCTATGTCCCCTGAGGACCTGGAATGGACTATGTCCCCAGGTATAGCCGAAGAGAACCATCCAGAGATACCCCGTACCAGAGCACTTCCAGGAGCTGTACCAGGACCTGAAGACGAGCTCGCACCGGAGGACTTCTCCTGAGCATTGGCCGTATGTAGTCAGTTTTTCCATTTCCAGTTGATTATTTTCTGTCTATTTGCATTATTGTACCAGACATATTCTCGGATTGTTTCCCGAGATATTTATTGAGATCTGCTTATTTTATTTGCATTACCCTGTCTTTATCTGTGTTTATCTGTTGTGGATGAGATTAGAATAACCTGAGTCTTGTAACATTTTACTGTTAGACTACAGCTTAAGCATGCCCTGATGGATCCATTAAATTGGGTTGTCCATCGGTGCGTGCTGCTGGCCATTGCCACGCTTCTCCAGTCCCTCGGTATTTTGGGACTGGGGCGTGACAAGTTGTACAGGAAGGCACCAGAATCTCTGGCACCTTCCACAATGTCCGAACCTCTGGTCGTTCGTCTTCATAGGCCAAATCGACCACAGAAGAAGGATCTCGTACTATCTACTCCTTCCGAATCTCTGGTCGTTCGCCTTCATAGACCAAATCGACCGCAGAAGAAGGATCCCGCACCATTTGCTCCTTTAGAACCTATGGTCGTTCGTCTTTGCAGACCGCCAAAAGAAGACCTGGCCACGGTTGCAGCCTCTGAGCCTCTGGTGGTAAAACTGCATCGGAAACCACCAATGCCTGTAATCGCGCTGGCGGTAGCCCATGAGGATGACGAACTGGAAGAATATCTGGCCGCTCAGGCCAACATCCCTTCCCTCGATGATTTGATTCCTCAAGAAAAGATACCTTATTTTATCAATAAAGGGTTATCTTTGAATTATTCTGAGCGTACACATATCAACACATTGTACTCTATGGAGCACGGTCTAGGCTTACACCTGCAAACATAGGTGACTACCACCTACGCAGTAAACCAGATCCTTTCTAGTCAAGATTCCTACTTCAAGGTTCCAGCAAGGAGGAGAGAAGATAAACTTATCATCTTCGGCAGGGTTGAATGCCCCCGGTCCTTCATCCCGGAGGAACAAGAGCCAGAACCCGACACAGAAAAATATAACTCTACCGGTTCAGCAGTTAAGCCAAACATATCATCCGGAATATGGGTTATGACCTTAAAAATAATCGAGATTTAAACTACGGCAAGGGCCGACGGTTGGCCCTGTGTCTACCTGTTCCCGCAGGCAAGTTCGAAAATGACTACTATAAAACCAAGCATGGCTTAGGGTACGTAATGCCTCCCACAACCCCCGAAGGTTTAGATGAAGAAGATGTGGTTCACTCTCACTCTTCGCAATCTTTAGCTTGGGACTCCGATGTCAGTATCGGGGAGATGCTCAAGCAAACATTGTCTGCCAACATGGTGTCAGTTGACCCTGTGGAAGACGATGAAGATCCACAGGAACTCCTTGAAGTATAACTGTAAGCCCAACGCCTAGACGCACAATGGTAGATGCGGTTCGAACAACAAGAACCTCCTACAGAGGACGAAGTTGTACAAGTCAATCTGGGCGACGAATCCTCCCCCAAACCTATCTTCATCAGCAAAAGTCTGTCCGAAGAAGACCGAAAATTCCTGCTACATCTCGTCAGGAAATATATTGATGTCTTTGCCTGGAGTTATGAAGACATGCCAGCACTGGATCCTCAAATTACGGTCCACAAACTCAATATTTTACCGAATGTCAAACCAGTCAAGCAACAAAAACGACGGTTTCGGCCAGACATAAATTTTATCGAAGCTGAAGTCAACAAGCTAATAGCTAGTGGATTCATCTGCGAGGAACAACATCCCAATTGGGTAGCCAACATAGTGCATGTCGTCAAGAAGAATGGAAAGATTCGAATCTGTATCGACTTTCGTGATCTAAACACGACATATCCTAAGGACGAATTCTCTCTCCCAATTGTAAACCCCCAGATTTTACATTGGGATTTTTTCGCAATTTTTCTGAAATTTTCTGGGAACTTTCTGTAATTAAAATCAAGATTTTAATTATTAAATGATTTTTAATTGTTAATAAATAATATTAAAATATCATGAAAATAATATTTTTGGGTGTAAAATAGAAAACTGGACTTAGGGAAATTTTTCTAAAATTTATCGGGCCCCGGACCTATTTTTAAAACACCTAAAAACTATTAATTAATTTACTTATTATTTATTTATCTATTTAAATTAAAATTTTAACCCTAACCCCGAGCCCGGCCCAACCCGAGCCCGGCCCAACCGGCCCAACCGAGCCCACCCGCCTAGCGGGTCGGGTCGGGTCCACCCGCCGCCCGACCCGCTCACCCGCTTCCCTCTCACCCGTTCACCAGAACCCCCTCGGCCCGCGTCTTCCGGCGCTCCGCCCGGCGATGACGCCGACGGCCTTGCCCCGCTCCTCGGCCACGTAGCCCCCGCCCCCGCGCTGGCCGCCGCCTCCCTCGGCCCCACGCCACCGCCTTCACCCTATATAACCCCTCGAATCCCCCTTCTTCTCCGACTCCGGCCAGAACCTCGCCGGCTCCCTCCGCCCTGGCCACGCCGTGCCACCCGCCGCTCCTCCTTCCTCCGCCTAGCCGTCCCCTCCTCCCCAGAAACTTTTGCAGCTCCGACCTCTCCCTGCAGCCTCACTCCTCGACCCGTCCCACCGCCCGGCGACGTCTCCTCCGCCCGCTTTCGACCGACGTCCCCCACGGCCGGAACCGCCCCTGAACCCTCGTCCTTGGTGCCAGAGCCGGCCGCCGCGTGTCCCCGAGTCCAGCCGCCCGAGTCCGGCCAGCCAGGACACGGCAGAACCCAAACCCTAACCCTAAATTCCCTTTGTGTCGGACACGGCAGTGGACACGAGACTCGAGACACGGACACGAAAACCTTAGTTTTCGGAGGCCAGTTCAGGTGCGTGTATTTTCTTGCTCGTAGCTCGGATTTCAATTCCGTAAATTGCGTTGTGAAGCCTGCATGACCCTCTCGGTGCCCGGACAAACCGCTCGGGGCATCGCGTCCTGTGGTGATCGCACACCGCGATCCAAAAGCAGGAAAAATAGACCCTATTTTACCCCGGAACTGAGTACGTCCCGCCAAACGGGACGACTTGGTCGCGTGCGGTCTTCACAGATACGTGCGCAGCGTCGATACGGACGTGTGAGATTTCGCGGAAGCTGATTCGGGTGTGCGTGCACACCGGAATCAACGCGTATTCGCGGACATCGCCCCGTATCCGACTTTTCTGCAATTTGCCCTAACTTCTGGTACACTTGTCGAATCAAGACGAAACTTGTGCCATCGGACTCGTAGCGATACGCTGGTCCTGTGGGTCAAGTTTGGTTCGATTCTGAGAACGTTGACGAAATCGCGTGTCGTGGGCCCCATAGGCCCCGCTCGACGGGCGATTTTGTGATCGGCTCATCGGAATCCAATTCTGGAAGTTCCGTTGGGTTCATATCATCGTTCCTGACTTGTTGACACTAAGTTGGGTAAATTTGGAGACCTTTGACCCTGACACATTTTTCGGTGCAAAGCGGGCCCACCGGCGGACCCCGTTTTGACCCGAAACTGTCATTTTTGCCCTTGTCTCCAAATTGGACCCAAGGACAGACGTTTCTAGCTATTTAACATCTTCTGAGCATGATGGTAATGTTTATTTCAGCATCTGGACATATTTCTGGAAATTTTCCCCGAGACATAACTGTAATTGGATCCAAACATCAGGCAAGTACCTGCACTTCAAGTTTAATCTTTATATTGTGATAATTAATTCCTTGCTCTACTAGTACCATTGGATGTTTACACATAGTGTTAGAATCTGGATTTCATGTCTTGAATATTGGATTTCATGTCTTGCTTTCGTGTCGGGTGGGAGAATACTGAAAGGCATGTAGTTTACCCTGACCCTTGCCATGATTAATAGCTGTTGGTACACGACTGTCCATCAGCCGGATCTCGATTATTCCTGTTTAATAACCGTCTATGACGGCCGTTTTAACCCTATAAATCCCTACATGCCAACTAGGTATTCTAAATACACAAGTTCACACACATAGTTTCTTGTCTTGTTACAGTTCCTATTGCCTGGTTGTAATTCATTTTCCTGTCACCTTGTTCCTGTTTTACTCATGTCCCTGTCTTACAGCAATTAACTCTTAGTTATTGTTACTATTTATTTATACATATCCTCAACATGATACCTGTCAGTTCTTTTTAATTTGTCATGAATATTTAGTTTAATCTTGTTGTGCATTGTGTACTTTGCTCCTTTCCTGACTAGATCCGTTATTTTAGGCGATGATAAGGACTTTGCCCCTACCTATTATGGCCCCTATGAGTTAGCAGGTGACACATTGAGGAGCCGGTTCCTACTCCGGAGACTACCTTTGAGGAGGAGTAGCCAGTTAGTTATTATTTTATTTCCTTTTCAGCATATACTCGGGTTTGTCCCCGATTTATCTTCTGACTTTGTATTAACTGTGGATTTGGTTGACACAGATTAAATATTATGAAATCTTAACATTCTTATTCCTGTGATTATTCTTGCCTGTTTATTATTGTGGATGAGATAGATATTTAGTGATCCCAGAAAATGACCCAGACAGCGTACTACCGCCGACACTGCGGCGTAGGCTGGACGTACCCACGTACTCGTGTCCGAATAACCGGGTGCGGGTCGTGACACATTTTTGTGGTGGCCCATGCAGGTCAATGACTAAATTGTTCGGTTTCAACTTCGGGACCGAACAGGCCTGCAATAAGATAAGGATAAGTTTAGGATCTCATCCACTTGCTTGAATCGTTCTTGACATCTATTTTGGATTTGAATTGATTCCTTGACTTGCATCCTGCCTTGATTCCTGTGCGCCTTTTATCGTTTATTTTTGGATACAGAGTAAGGGATCTACCAGCAAGCGACGAGATTCCTACAAGATCACCACGAGATGCTCTACCAGCATGACCGTGGAGAACGCGCAGACCCTTGAAGTAGCTAATGCGCGTAAGTGATTGTAGATACCATTCCTAGTATTGTTTAGCTCGTGCCTATTGGTTCGTGACCTCAGCCACAACCTAGTAATTTTGAACTTACTAACAACCTGGTATGCTTTTATATCTGATAACTGTAGAGTTTGTAGAATCTTTTGTTATTGTGCTTATTGTAGGTTGTTTTGTGAACTTAAATAATTTGTACCTCCTTTCATCATCATCTAGCACACTTAATTTTGATGTACTTGACTTATGCTGCTATTCTATAGCCTAGTTTTGCAAGCTTACTCCTTATCGAGCTTGTTCATGACATATGTATTAGTGGGTCGACACACTAATACGATTGTCTATTCAGAATCAGTGCATTACGGTCTGATCAGCCTTAGTGCATTTTGATTCGCCTTTCGCACTACTTTACGTGGATTGAGATATATAGTTGACTAGTATACTGCCCTAGACATGTCTGAACATATCATATCAGGTTACATGACTGTATTAATACGAGCTTGTGAATAGGAATTACCAAGATAGGATTCAATCCACAATCGCTTGACAATTCCACCTGAATTCTTTAAAACGCCTTGACTCCGATATTTCTAATCTATCACCCCACCCTTGGACTCTTTATTATTGATCTTCGTCTCCCCTATTTCGGAAAGACAAAATCTCGTGCTTGGTATAAGTTAGTACATAGATAGTACTAGATATGCCACATAGGCCGATCACATACTTGAGGATTAACCTTTCGTAATTGAGGACATATCATGATCGGCGCTGAAGTTTCGAGGATTGAATGACATGAGTAAACATATTAAGGAATATTTCCTTAAGGTATATAGTCTTTTGTGATGAATGGGTAAACTCTAAGTTGGGTAGCAATGCATTGTCAACTCGAGAGGAATGTCTTTTGGATTGTGACCAAGTAAGGTTAGATTGGAAGAAGCAAGCCATTCTAATTTTGAAAAATTTAGAGGGGTGACTAAAATGATTAATGAATTGATATCGAGGACCCAATAGTTGTACCTTAGTTGCATGATTTAAATTTTAAATAATGAAGGTAAAATCATCAATTTAAATTTGGAAGATAAAACTATAGAATTTCAGACTTGAACATGGGTGGACTACATTTTTTTCAATTTGACGATTTGAATTACAAATTACGAATTGGTGGTTGGACTACCTAGTTGGATTATTGAGGAGATGAATGAAATTTAAAAATTTGAAGCATACCATCTTGAATGGGAATATTGTTGAACTCGAATCACTTCTAGAGAAAATTATGATAATTAAAATCGTGAGGCAAAGTCATGTGCAAATCTTGAAAATGCTACATGGACTTAATCTAAAACCTGCCTGTGGGTAATTTGAGGAAGTAAGAAGTAATAACCATAAGTTGAATTTCTGATTGGAACAGTAGTCACCTTAATCATGAAGTGATTGCAGTAGACACGATTAGGATTTAAATTTTTGCAAGGAGATTGCGATTGAGATACGTGAAGGATTATGGCTTAATTTTAAATTTCGAGGACAAAATTTTTATAAGTTGGGTAGATTGTAAACCCACAGATTTTACATTGGGATTTTTTCGCAATTTTTCTAGAATTTTCTGGGAACTTTCTGTAATTAAAATCAAGGTTTTAATTATTAAATGATTTTTAATTATTAATAAATAATATTAAAATATCATGGAAATAATATTTTTGGGTGTAAAATGGAAAACTGGACTTAGGAAAATTTTTCTAAAATTTATCGGGCCCCGGACCTATTTTTAAAACACCTAAAAACTATTAATTAATTTACTTATTATTTATTTATTTATTTATCTATTTAAATTAAAATTTTAACCCTAACCCCGAGCCCGGCCCAACCCGAGCCCGGCCCAACCGGCCCAACCGAGCCCACCCGCCTAGCGGGTCGGGTCGGGTCCACCCGCCGCCCGACCCGCTCACCCGCTTCCCTCTCACCCGTTCACCAGAACCCCCTCGGCCCGCGTCTTCCGGCGCTCCGCCCGGCGACGACGCCGACGGCCTTGCCCCGCTCCTCGGCCACGTAGCCCCCGCCCCCGCGCTGGCCGCCGCCTCCTTCGGCCCCACGCCACCGCCTTCACCCTATATAACCCCTCGAATCCCCCTTCTTCTCCGACTCCGGCCAGAACCTCGCCGGCTCCCTCCGCCCTGGCCACGCCGTGCCACCCGCCGCTCCTCCTTCCTCCGCCTAGCCGTCCCCTCCTCCCCAGAAACTTCCGCAGCTCCGCCCTCTCCCTGCAGCCTCACTCCTCGACCCGTCCCACCGCCCGACGATGTCTCCTCCGCCCGCTTTCGACCGACGTCCCCCACGGCCGGAACCGCCCCTGAACCCTCGCCCTTGGTGCCAGAGCCGGCCGCCGCGTGTCCCCGAGTCCAGCCGCCCGAGTCCGGCCAGCCAGGACACGGCAGAACCCAAACCCTAACCCTAAATTTCCTTTGTGTCGGACACGGCAGTGGACACAAGACTCGAGACACGGACACAAAAATCTTAGTTTTCGGAGGCCAGTTCAGGTGCGTGTATTTTCTTGCTCGTAGCTCGGATTTCGATTCCGTAAATTGCGTTATGAAGCCTGCATGACCCTCTCGGTGCCCGGATAAACCGCTCGGGGCATCGCGTCCTGTGGTGATCGCACACCGCGATCCAAAAGCAGGAAAAACCAGATCCTGTTTTACCCCGGAACTGAGTACGCCCCGCCAAACGGGACGACTTGGTCGCATGCGGTCTTCACAGATACGTGCGCAGCGTCGATACGGACGTGTGAGACCTTGCGGAAGCTGATTCGGGTGTGCGTGCACACCGGAATCAACGCGTATCCGCGGACATCACCCCGTATCCGACTTTTTTGCAATTCGCCCTAACTTCTGGTACACTTGTCGGATCGAGACGAAACTTGCGCCATCGGACTCGTAGCGATACGCTGGTCCTGTGGGTCAAGTTTGGTTCGATTCTGAGAACGTTGACGAAATCGCGTGTCGTGGGCCCCACAGGCCCCGCTCGACGGGCGATTTTGTGATCGGCTCATCGGAATCCAATTCTGTAAGTTCCGTTGGGTTCGTATCATCGTTCCTGACCTGTTGACACTAAGTTGGGTGAATTTGGAGACCTTTGACCCTGACACATTTTTCGGTGCAAAGCGGGCCCACCAGCGGACCCCGTTTTGACCCGAAACTGTCGTTTTTGCCCTTGTCTCCAAATTGGACCCAAGGACAGGCGTTTCTAGCTATTTGACATCTTCTGAGCATGATGGTAATATTTATTTTAGCATCTGGACACATTCCTGGAAATTTTCCCCGAGACATAACTGTAATTGGATCCAAACATCAGGCAAGTACCTGCACTTCAAGTTTAATCTTTATATTGTGATAATTAATTCCTTGCTCTACTAGTACCATTGGATGTTTACACGTAGTGTTAGAATCTGGATTTCATGTCTTGAATATTGGATTTTATGTCTTGCTTTCGTGTCGGGTGGGAGAATACTGAAAGGCATGTAGTTTACCCTGACCCTTGCCATGATTAATAGCTGTTGGTACACGACTGTCCATCAGCCGGATCTCGATTATTCCTGTTTAATAACCGTCTATGATGGCCGGTTTAACCCTATAAACCCCTACATGCCAACTAGGTATTCTAAATACACAAGTTCACACACATAGTTTCTTGTCTTGTTACAGTTCCTATTGCCTGGTTGTAATTTATTTTCCTGTCACCTTGTTCCTGTTTTACTCATGTCCCTGTCTTACAGCAATTAACTCTTAGTTATTGTTACTATTTATTTATACATATCCTCAACATGATACCTGTCAGTTCTTTTTAATTTGTCATGAATATTTAGTTTAATCTTGTTGTGCATTGTGTACTTTGCATCTTTCCTGACTGAATCCGTTGTTTTAGGCGATGATGAGGACTTTGCCCCTACCTATTATGGCCCCTATGAGTTAGCAGGTGACACATAGAGGAGCCGGTTCCCACTCCGGAGACTACCTTTGAGGAGGAGTAGCCAGTTAGTTATTATTTTATTTCCTTTTCAGCATATACTCGGGTTTGTCCCCGATTTATCTTCTGGCTTTGTATTAACTGTGGATTTGGTTGACACAGATTAAATATTATGAAATCTTAACATTCTTATTCCTGTGATTATTCTTGCCTGTTTATTATTGTGGATGAGATAGATATTTAGTGATCCCAGAAAATGACCCAGACAGCGTACTACCGCCGACACTGCGGCGTAGGCTGGACGTACCCACGTACTCGTGCCCGAATAACCGGGTGCGGGTCGTGACACCAATCACCGACATAATGATCGACAATACCTGTGGCTTCGAGCGCTTGTTCTTCAAGGACGGCTTCTCAGGCTATAACCAAATCAAGATATTTCTCGACTACGAGAAGCATACATCGTTTCGGACACCAATAGGCATATACTGCTACACGGTCATGTCTTTCAGTCTAAAGAACGCTGGTGCTACATACCAGCGAGCCATGAGCACCATTTTTCGTGAACATCTGCACAAGACCGTGGAATGCTACGTCGACGACATCGCCGTCAAGAGTCGCTCTAAAAATGATCACCTCCAAGACTAGAGGACTGTGTTTGACTTAATACGTGCATACCGTCTCAAGATGAACCCTACCAAGTCCTTCCTGGGAGTCTCCAGCGACAAATTTCTGGGTTTTGTCACCACTTCTCGGGGTATTCACATAGACCTCAACAAGACCAAGGACATCCCGGAGATGAGCCCGCCAAAGAACCTCTGGAAACTTCACGGCCTTCAAGGGAGGCTGGTGTGGTGCCCCGTTCCCCCTATTCGGGGAGCGCGGCTAAGAAATACTAAGACGGTATCGTTCGATCGGGATAGATTGAATTAAGAACTCGTCCTCGTTATGAATTTGTTTCTTCGGAATCGATTCCCATATTCAGTGGACCGTGCCCCAAGGATCGACTTAGCGGCAGAGTCAGGAGGGACCTCTCCGCTGCATTCTTTTGTTGCCTAGTTTTCGCTGTCGCTTGTTGCTTTCGTGCCTTGAGTTGGATTTCGGATTTGTTTGGGTTTTCTTGAACGGTTTCGATGGATTTCATTGCTTCGTTCTTAGGACTGCACTTCAATTCCGATAATGGAAAGAGAGGAAGAAGTACTGATCAGCTGTTCGTGTCAATACAGGTGATCCAGCACTAGGCGTCGCTCAAGCGGACTCCTAAATCACTTCCTTCCTTCCTCCTTCCAACCACTAAAAGTGAGTGGCTACCAACCCGATTAGCTAGCCCTTCTTGCTAGTCTTCACATCTAATTCTTGTGTTCATGCTTGCCCCGATCAGACGATACCAAGTAAATAACTAAAAGATATCAAGATAATAAGGGAATAGACTTGGGTAATATTGCTTGTCAAATGAAACTTACGAACGGTTACTTACTTATATGCTTGCTCGTTTGGAAATGTTCATCATATGCATAAATGTAAGTTAGAATGTATATTTCTTCTTAGAACTGTGCTATGTATAGAACACATTTTCAATGCCATAAACTGAACAGATAGGCTATGCAAAAGTAAATCTTGCCCCGTACTGCCCTGCTCCTGATATATCCTGTTTTGCCTCGATTGCTAATATTAGTGTACTGCGTTGATCACGGACAACTTGTGCACAAGGTCTTAGTTCCTGCGGACGGTCGCTGGGGCACTGGCACCGATCCGATCCGGACGGAACTCATGATAGTCGCCTGCTATAGGACGGAATGCCTTGAGACGTCCTGATCTATGCGTCGCATGGCACTCCGTACTGAGACTAGCCCGTCCATTATGGCAACGTGCCAGTGATCCCCTCGTATATTTAAACCTGTAGAAACTAACTTGTGTCTTCTTGACAGGGAAGGCAAGGTAAGTATTGTGCAGGTGGTTCAGACGGACAGGTAAATGTCACCGAACGGTGACGAGTCATTTCAATGATTCTATATCTATGTCTTGTTGTAAAATGAACTAAGGCAAGATAGAAACCCACAAATATGCATGCTTCATTAAATCAACGTGTTGATTGGTATAGTTGGGATAGCTTGCCTTCACCAGTACGTTTCGATGTACTGACCCTCGTTGAAACAGGTTCCCCGCGCTAGGAAGAACCGAGCGAGGAGCAGGAGACAAACCCCCAATCCAGTCCAGCTGTAGGCACGCCTCGACCGTGCCACCTTGAAACATTTTGAAGAAGAAGCTAGCCACCAAAGCAATCATGCAGCTTCGTGGCAAGGCAGTCGTTCCGTCCCAAGGTCTTACATTTTGAGTTTAGTAAGGGATGTAATGTACAGGACTGCTATCTCATTTTGTGTCAATACTTTTGTAAGCCCATAGAGGCAATCCTTATGACTCAGTTCAAGGAGTTTGTAATAGATGTTCGTATTATCAATAAAAGAGAACTTTTCCATGTTTCAATCTGTGTTCAATTATCTGCGTACTCTGAATATGTGCTCGCTATGCGAAACAAAAATACTTAGCCTTGTGCGGTGCGCAACCTAGGCCCGCACGGCGGTCACGTCCGGGGGACGACTATCGATTCCACGGAATCGGGGCGTGACATGTTGGTATCAGAGCACAGCTTCAAAGTTCCTTTGACTCGTAAACTGGAAAAGTTCCCTTAGCGATAACTCGCCTATGCGAACTCCTGAACTCGTTAAGGCCAAAATGAGATACGTTCATGCAATAAGTCCGTAATACATTATGATCCTGATGTAATTTACCTTCCTTTCAAGGAACGACGCAAGCGCAACCATCAGCGCTGGCGCCAGGCGAGCCTCGGACTCAGGAGAGCAGCTCCGGAACATCAGGAAGCTCTCGGAGCCAACGAGGCATGTCTCAAACAGACTCGATTCAACAAGTGGTGCAAATGTTAACCGAGCAACGACAGAGGGATGATGCCCGCCAAGCCAAGTTCGAGAGCAACCTAGAGGCAAGGCTCTCAGTCCAACAAAAGCAGGTAGATACCCTGCAACAGCTTGTTCAGACCCTGGCCTCCAACCATTCTGCCGCAACGACAGCTACACCAGTGGAGCAGCCAGCGCTTGAAGTCGAACCATCGCCCGTGCCAAGGACGAGGGAAGTGACTACCTTCTCCTTTGGAAACTTCAAGAAGGTCTGCAACACGCCATTCGAAGGGACTGAGGACCCGATCGTGGCCCTAGATTGGCTTGCCGAGCTTGAAGATCATTTTTCCCTCCTGGAGGTGCCGGAAGACAAGCGCGTCACCTGTGCCCAACTACTGCTTCGTCTCAATGCGCACGACTGGTGGGACGTGCATCGACGATCTCTTCAACTTGGCCGTGGGGAGGAGGCGATCGCGTGGACGACTTTTCGTGCCGCGTTTGAGGAGGAGTTTGTACCCCCGCCTCTACGACGTCAACGGGAAAATGAGTTCGTTCAGCTCCGGCAGGGCAGTATGACGGTGAAGCAATACTCGGCAGAATTCAACAAACTGGCCAAATTTGCTACCGCTTATCTACCGGATGCAGCGAGTCGTGCCAGACGATTCGAAGGAGGGCTACGTCCTGGCATTCACGGGCACGTAGCCGTTCCACAGTATCAGACAATGCGGGAAGTATTAAACCATGCCCTCTCCCTGGAACCGCAGTATCCTCACGTTGCTGCCGGCGCTGTGCAAACTTCCAATCACAAACGCCAAGGCAATGATAGAGGAAACAACGCTGCAAAGCGTCCAAATAACGGCGGTAAACAGCGAGGAGACACTAGCAAGACCTGCAACTTTTGCAGGAAGCCAGGGCATATCGAAAAAGATTGTCGCCGCAAGCTTGGGACTTGTCTCCGTTGCGGCGATCCAGGCCATCAGATTAACAGCTGTCCGCGTCGTCCACCGCCACAACCAGAACAGACTTCGGCTCCTCAAGCAAACCGAGCGGCGCCTCAGCCAGGGCGTAATCAAGCTCAAGGCCGAGTCTACACTATGACACGGGAAGAAGCTTTAGCTTCGGATACCGTCGTGTCAGGTACCTTACTTTTCAATAATATACCTGCTCGTGTTCTATTTGATTCAGGTGCAACGCATAGTTTTATTTCCACAAATTTTGCCGTGGAAAACAATGTAAAAATGACTCCGTTGCACTTAGATTTAAATGTTAGCACCCCCTCTGGTACAAAAATCCCTGTTCGTTCAGTATGCCTAGGTGGTTACATTTGTATTGGGGAGAAGAAGCTGTCGCTCGATGTCTTAGTTCTAGATGTTAGGGACTATGATATTATCTTGGGAATGGACTGGCTAGGCGCATGCGCGGCAACCATTGAGTGTGCAGAGAAGCGAGTCGTTTTCCGTCTGCCCGGAGAAGCCGTGTTCTGTTACACCAGTAGTCCAGCGAACGATGCGACCACGGCCTGCATGGTGATTTCGGCAAAATCTGCTCGGCGAATGCTCTACACAGGCTGCGAGGGATTTCTAGCATCAGTTCGGGACGCGCGGCAGGACTACGCAGACGTCGAGCCTAATTCCGTTGAGGCGGAGTTCCCCGACGTGTTTCCGAGCGAACTACCCGGCATGCCGCCCGATCGAGAGATTGAATTCACTATCGACACATTTCCAAATACACAGCTGATCTCCAAACCTCCATACAGAATGGCCCCTGCAGAGCTGAAGGAACTAAAGTGCCAACTCCAAGGATTACTTGATCGTGGGTTCATCCGTCCGAGCGTGTCTCCTTGGGGCGCTCCCGTGCTCTTCGTGAAGAAGAAGGACGGAACTCTACGCCTATGCATTGACTACAGAGAATTGAATAAGGTCACAATCAGAAACAAGTATCCTCTGCCACGGATTGATGACTTGTTCGATCAACTACAAGGAGCAGCAGTGTTTTCAAAAATCGATCTTCGCTCGGGTTATCACCAGCTGAAGATTAAGCCAGAAGACGTACCCAAGACTGCTTTCAGAACCCGCTACGGCCATTACGAGTTTTCTGTGATGCCGTTTGGACTGATGAATGCTCCTGCTGCATTCATGGATACGATGAACCGTGTCTTTAGGCCCTTCATCGATAAATTCGTGGTGGTGTTTATCGATGACATCTTAGTGTACTCGAAGACTAGGGATGAGCACGCAGGACACCTGCGGATGGTGTTGCAAACCCTTCGAGACCACAAGTTGTATGCCAGATTAAGCAAATCAGAATTTTGGCTGGACAGTATTTCATTTTTGGGGCATATCATCTCCTCGGAAGGCATCTCAGTTGATCCGAAGAAAATAGAAGCAATCACGCAGTGGAAACGACCGGAGTCAGCTAGCGACATCCGAAGTTTCCTTGGCCTGGCAGGGTACTACCGAAGATTTATACAAAATTTTGCTAGGATTGCTTCGCCCTTGACGCAGCTCACACGGAAGGGTGCAAAGTTTACTTGGACGGACGACTGTGAAGCTTCGTTTACGGAGTTAAAGCAGCGCCTCGTCTCCGCCCCGGTCCTTACTTTGCCAAATGGACCAGATGACTTCAAAATATATAGCGATGCATCAGGAAGGGGACTAGGATGTGTCCTGATGCAACGTGACAAAGTGATCGCCTACGCGTCTAGACAGCTAAAGCCTCACGAGCAAAACTATCCAACGCATGACCTCGAGCTTGCCGCGGTAGTGTTCGCATTAAAGCTGTGGCGCCACTATCTTTATGGAGTGCCGTGTGAAATCTATACGGACCACAAAAGTTTGAAATACTTGTACACTCAAAAAGATTTGAATCTTCGGCAGCGGCGATGGCTTGAACTCCTAAGCGACTTCGACCTCATGATCAGATACACGCCTGGCAAAGGAAACGTCGTAGCTGACGCACTGAGTCGAGTGTTTGTAGGAAGTTTGGCTATTGATGATAGGCTGCGCCGGGATCTTGAATCACTGGGCATTACTTTGAAAATCAGATACACAAAGTGGGCGCAAGTATCACAACTGCGCCTCGAACCCGACTTGTTACAACGAGTAAAGACCGCTCAGAAGGACGACCCATTCCTGCAAAAGATTCATGCTCTTATCTCAGCAGGGAAGGCGTCCGACTTTGCGGTAAGCACGGATGGGATGCTTCGAGTGAAGGGAAGACTGTGCGTTCCAAGCGACGCGGCCCTCAGGGAAGAGATACTCACGGAAGCCCACTATTCTAGCTATACTTCTCATCCGGGTAGCACAAAGATGTATCGGGATCTTCGTACGACATTTTGGTGGCACGGCTTGAAAAAGGATGTGGCGCAGTTTGTGTCGCATTGCATGGCTTGTCAACGAGTAAAGGCCGAACACCAGAAACCAGGCGGAGAACTGCAGAGCCTTGCTATTCCGGAGTGGAAATGGGATGATATAACGATGGATTTTATCGTTGGTTTGCCGAGGACGCAACGGGGACATGATGCAGTCTGGGTTATCGTCGATCGACTCACCAAGTCAGCTCACTTTCTGCCTATCAAATCTACTTGGAGTGCCGACCGCCTGGCTCAGATATACCTCAACGAAATCGTTCGACTTCACGGCGTGCCCGTAACCATAGTCTCCGATCGAGATGGTCGATTCATATCACGTTTCTGGGGAAGCCTGCAGTCAGCAATGGGGACGAAGTTGAAGTTTAGCTCCGCCTACCATCCACAGACCGACGGCCAAACCGAGCGTGTCAACCAGATCCTCGAAGACATGTTGCGACTCTGCGCCTTGGACTTGAAGACGAGTTGGGACCTTCATCTACCTTTAGCTGAATTTGCTTACAACAATAGTTATCAATCAAGCATTCAAATGGCGCCGTATGAGGCGTTATACGGGCGGAAGTGTAGATCTCCTATCTGCTGGGACGAAGTTGGTGAACGACAAGTACTTGGCCCTGAGCTCGTCGAGCAGACCGTCCAGAAAGTCCGGCTGATTCGGGATAGATTGAAGGTAGCTCAAAGCCGCCAAAAGAGCTACGCGGACATACATCGAAGACCGCTAGAGTTCCAAGTAGGCGACCGAGTATTCCTCAAGGTCTCGCCCATGCGAGGGGTCAGCAGGTTCGGAGCGAAGGGAAAGCTCAGTCCAAGATTTGTCGGCCCGTTCGAAATACTAAAGCGGGTTGCCTCAGTTGCGTATCAGATTGCTCTACCACCATCCCTATCCGACGTACACGATATATTCCATGTTTCACAGCTTAGGAAATATGTGTACGACCCGAGTCATGTGGTAGACCTGGAACAACTGAACCTTCAGCCCGACTTGGCATATGTAGAACAGCCGATGCAAATCTTGGATAGAAAAGAAAAGCTGCTTCGGACTCGTTCGGTTCCTCTAGTGCGCGTGCTTTGGCGGAATCACTCAGTCGAAGAATCTACTTGGGAGCTTGAATCTGATATGAGGGAACGGTTCCCCTTGTTATTTCCTAGTGGTAGGTTTTATTCCTTAAGTTTCGGGACGAAACTTCCAATTGGTTGGGTAGGATGTGGTGCCCCGTTCCCCCTATTCGGGGAGCGCGGCTAAGAAATACTAAGACGGTATCGTTCGATCGGGATAGATTGAATTAAGAACTCGTCCTCGTTATGGATTTGTTTCTTCGGAATCGATTCCCATATTCAGTGGACCGTGCCCCAAGGATCGACTTAGCGGCAGAGTCAGGAGGGACCTCTCCGCTGCATTCTTTTGTTGCCTAGTTTTCGCTGTCGCTTGTTGCTTTCGTGCCTTGAGTTGGATTTCGGATTTGTTTGGGTTTTCTTGAACGGTTTCGATGGATTTCATTGCTTCGTTCTTAGGACTGCACTTCAATTCCGATAATGGAAAGAGAGGAAGAAGTACTGATCAGCTGTTCGTGTCAATACAGGTGATCCAGCACTAGGCGTCGCTCAAGCGGACTCCTAAATCACTTCCTTCCTTCCTCCTTCCAACCACTAAAAGTGAGTGGCTACCAACCCGATTAGCTAGCCCTTCTTGCTAGTCTTCACATCTAATTCTTGTGTTCGTGCTTGCCCCGATCAGACGATACCAAGTAAATAACTAAAAGATATCAAGATAATAAGGGAATAGACTTGGGTAATATTGCTTGTCAAATGAAACTTACGAACGGTTACTTACTTATATGCTTGCTCGTTTGGAAATGTTCATCATATGCATAAATGTAAGTTAGAATATATATTTCTTCTTAGAACTGTGCTATGTATAGAACACATTTTCAATGCCATAAACTGAACAGATAGGCTATGCAAAAGTAAATCTTGCCCCGTACTGCCCTGCTCCTGATATATCCTGTTTTGCCTCGATTGCTAATATTAGTGTACTGCGTTGATCACGGACAACTTGTGCACAAGGTCTTAGTTCCTGCGGACGGTCGCTGGGGCACTGGCACCGATCCGATCCGGACGGAACTCATGATAGTCGCCTGCTATAGGACGGAATGCCTTGAGACGTCCTGATCTATGCGTCGCATGGCACTCCGTACTGAGACTAACCCGTCCATTATGGCAACGTGCCAGTGATCCCCTCGTATATTTAAACCTGTAGAAACTAACTTGTGTCTTCTTGACAGGGAAGGCAAGGTAAGTATTGTGCAGGTGGTTCAGACGGACAGGTAAATGTCACCGAACGGTGACGAGTCATTTCAATGATTCTATATCTATGTCTTGTTGTAAAATGAACTAAGGCAAGATAGAAACCCACAAATATGCATGCTTCATTAAATCAACGTGTTGATTGGTATAGTTGGGATAGCTTGCCTTCACCAGTACGTTTCGATGTACTGACCCTCGTTGAAACAGGTTCCCCGCGCTAGGAAGAACCGAGCGAGGAGCAGGAGACAAACCCCCAATCCAGTCCAGCTGTAGGCACGCCTCGACCGTGCCACCTTGAAACATTTTGAAGAAGAAGCTAGCCACCAAAGCAATCATGCAGCTTCGTGGCAAGGCAGTCGTTCCGTCCCAAGGTCTTACATTTTGAGTTTAGTAAGGGATGTAATGTACAGGACTGCTATCTCATTTTGTGTCAATACTTTTGTAAGCCCATAGAGGCAATCCTTATGACTCAGTTCAAGGAGTTTGTAATAGATGTTCATATTATCAATAAAAGAGAACTTTTCCATGTTTCAATCTGTGTTCAATTATCTGCGTACTCTGAATATGTGCTCGCTATGCGAAACAAAAATACTTAGCCTTGTGCGGTGCGCAACCTAGGCCCGCACGGCGGTCACGTCCGGGGGACGACTATCGATTCCACGGAATCGGGGCGTGACAGCTGGCATACATCAGGAGGTTCATATCAAACCTCTTTGGACATTGTCGACTGTTCACCCATCTCATGAAGAAATGTGTCTCCTTTGCCTGGGATGAAAAATGCCAACGTGCATTTGACAACATCAATGAATACCTATCAAACCCTCTTGTGGTGGTGGCCTCGGTCATGGAAAAGCCCTTCCTGCTCTATGTACGGGCGATGAAGCACTCTCTCGGTGCCCTGTTAGCCCATAATAGTGATGCAGGCCACGAGCAGGCCATATACTACCTTAGCCGGATGATGGTCGGCGCTGAGCATAGGTACACCGCCGTTGAGAAGGAATGTCTTGCTCTAGTATTCGCTATTCAGAAAACTCGACATTACGTGGCTGGACAATACTATTATCTCGCGAGTCAACCCTCTCAGGGTCCTCATGACCAAACCAGGGACACTCAGTTCCAGCTTGGCTACCTGGACAATACTATTATCTCCATATGATATGGTGTTCGTCCCACAGAAGGCCGTCAAGGGTCAAGCACTGGCCTATTTTTTGGCAGCCCACCCGGGGTCAGAAATCTCGAAGCTCTATGAGGAGATTCCAGACGAGACGACGGACTTCAACGTCACTTCACACGAAGATGTTTGGCGAATATTTTTTGATGGCGCTTCAAGAGCAGGGCCCAAAGGTGGCATCATCGCTGGGGTTGGGATAGTGTTGATCTCCCTATATGGCCTCATCATCAATCGTGTCTACTCTCTCACGGAGCCGTGCTACAACAATATGGCAGAGTACAACGCCTTAATCATTGGGCTCCAACTTTCTAAACAAGTTGGAGTATAATACCTGGAGGCTTACGGTGATTCTCAGCTAATAGTTAAACAGGTCTGGGGCGAGTATGAAGTCCAAAACGAAGAATTGATCCCCTACCCCCAAGCTGCACTTAGCATTATCGCAACTTTCGAGATGTTCTTCATAGAGCACGTCCCTCGGTTGCAAAATATTGAGGCTGACGCCTTAGCTGACCTCGTTGCTTCCTGGGCGGTACCAAATAATACCCATCAGCTAATCGACGTGATCGGCCAAGAGCTGGTATGTCCCAAGATCAACCTATGCTTGTGCCTCAGCTACGCAGTGGAGGTCGACACTGATACTCAGGATTGGAGGCTTCCATTCATTGAATAAGCATTCTATGGAATTCTTTCCGAGAACCTGAAGGAGGCCACTTCAATGAAGAGACGCTCCCTCATTTTCTATTACAATACATAGACCAAAATGTTGTATCGTCGGTGCTATGATGACCTTCTGTTACGATGCTTGTCGAACGCAGAGGCAAAACAAGCTCTCCGCGAAGCTCACGACGGCGTCTGCAGGGCACACCAACCCGGTCCGAAGCTATAAGACCATCTTCGGAGAATGGACTACTACCGGCCTTCGATGGTAGCAGATGTTGTTGATTATGCGAGAAAATACCCGATATGCTAGATCCACGTAGACTTCATCAATCAACCCTCAGAGTTCCTACACCCAACAGTAGCATCTTAGCCTTTCGAAGCATGGGGGATGTATATCATTGGACCGATAAGCCTACCTTCTTATAAGGGGCATCGGTTTATCCTTGCCATCACTGATTACTTCTCCAAGTAGACGGAAGTTGTTCTACTCACCAAAGTAAATACATCAAACGTGATCACCTTCGTCAACCATCACGTCATATATCTCTTCAGCTTGCCTCAGAGGATCATCCACGACAATGGTCCATAATTTGCGAGTCATGTCTTCTATCAATTTTTTGACAAGAACCTAATCCAAAACGTAGCCTCCACGACCTACAACCCTGCAGCAAACGATCTGGTGGAAGTATTCAACAAAACCATCATCAAGCTCCTCAAGAAATTTGTGTCTTCCAGTAAATGCGACTGGGATGAGAAGCTGGGTGAATGTCTCTGGGCCTACCGTACAACTGTCCGGACAGCTACTGGCAATACGCTATTCTTCCTGGTGTTCGGAAGCGAAGTGGTCCTCCCACTCGAGATCCAGATCCCCTCACTACGAGTGGCTCTCTCCAACCGGCTAATCGCAGACGTTAATTACCACCGATGGTTACAGGAGTTGGAAGTACTCGTTGAGAAACGGCTCTTAGCTTAACAACGCATTGAGCTGTATCAAGCGCGTCTCTCTGGATCCTTCAACAAACAGGTAAAATAGAGAACTTTCTAAGTGGATGACCTCGTCTTAGTAGTAAGAAGACCAATGGTTATGAATCACAAAATGGCTGACAAATTCTAACCCAAATGGGAGGGCCCATTCATTGTGGAAACTGTGTTCTCCAACGACGCCTACCAGCTGGCAAAACACAATGACGACTTGCTCATGATACCCATCAATGACAAATTTCTCAAAAAGTACTACGTCTAAATTAGACTTGTACTCTTTTATTACCAAACTATATCGTATCTTTTTGGGCGCTGGTTCATGTACACAATTACCTTTGGTTTGTCGCTCTAATACACCACTTCGGTCGAGTTTTCCATATCCATATTACCTGTGAGTAAACTTCTCGGTCTTGGCCATTGATCATCACGTCCATATTACCTCTGATATTGGTTGTCAACCTCACTTATCACCCGTACTCACTAAGGTACACCAGCGGTGTTAAGTCCACAAAAGCTGCCACGTCCATATCACCTCTGGCATGGCTTGTTCCAAATCTATTACTTGCGCTAACATGCACAAAAAATAATGAGTCTACAAGACTTATCACGTCCATATTACCTCTGATAGGAATTATTTTTGAACTTATTACTTGCACTCTAGTGCGCAAGTAGTAGTAATTCCACAAAAAATCCCTTAGTAGGATGTCCTTAATGGAAGCAAACAACCACGTCCATATTACTTCTTCCACAAAAATACCAGGATCATACCTAACCTTTTGGTATGGCTATTGACCAGCTCACGTCTACGTTACCTCTAAGCTATTGCTCCCTCGCCCTCCCCCGAGAGTGTGCCATGTCCAAGTGACCCCTGAGCAAACCTCTCCTTATGACTATCACCAGTTGTCAACTCAACTTATCACCTGCTCTTAAATTTAAGTGCGCCAACGGTGTTAAGTCCACCAAACTTGCTACGTCTATATCACCTCTGGGAAGGCCTGTTTCGAACCTATTACTTTCACCCCTGGTGCACAAAAGGGTAATAGGTCCACCAAAATTCTCCAGTAGGATGTCCTTATTAACCACGATTGTTGTACTACGTCCATATTATCTCTATTACAATACCCAAAGGTCCACAACATACAAAATTCTAAAAAAGAAGAGACTTTATTGATTAATATTCAAGATCATGAGTATAGATGATGGAAATCCATTGAATTCAAGGATTTTTCATAAGTATTCAAGGTCATGAGTACATATGATGGAAACCTGTTTTAAAGGGTTTCCATGAAGTCTCGCTGATACCAAACTTTTTCATCAAAAGCACCCCTATGTACTGTCGTCTCTACTGACACAAGTCGAGCCCGCAACAGAACTCAATGCTTTCTGGATCATCCCTCTACAGTGCAAACATCAGTATATGGAAAAGAATCCATATCGACGGATAGCAAGGGAGGAGCAGGAGTATATGCTCTATAATCATGCGGGAAGACCAACGACGGGAATGATAATTAATCTAAATCCTGTCATCGACCCCGCAGTCTCCCGGCCGATAACAAACCGCATAAAAGGGAGAAACGCAGCTGTCATGCTGCATGAACAAGGACAGCTCAGCGCATGACGCAGGAGGTTCATCCTCGTCTCCTGGATTAGTTATTCCAAAATTTTCTCGTCTTCTGGATCAGGTCTTGGCTAACTGCCACATAAAGTTGGTCTTCACCCCGAACAACGAATGTTATGATATCCTTCCATGCTCTATCATGAGCCGCGCGAGGGGGGACAAAGCCTGCACAAGAAAAATATATGACATCATTATACAAAAACAAAATTGACGTCTATGCGGCAGAGCCTAGTCGGCGCATGAGGTATCTTCCATGTGGCAGAGCCACGATGGTCGTACGTCGGGTCAAGCCTCCATCCATGCAGCAGAGCCGTGGTGGTTGCATGCTCGGATGGAACCTTCATCCATGCGACAGAGTCATGGTCGTCGCATGTAAAGGTCGAGCCATTATCTATACGGCAGGATCTTGGTTGTCACGTGATGGTTGCCCATCCATGCAACAGATGAATGAAGAAAGCCTGCGCTTGTTCGTGATGTTCTCTCATCCATGCGACAAGGCTGTATAAAAAATCTGCGCGTGTTCTAGACGATTTCTCGTCCACGGAGCAAGAATGTACATGGGTTTCTTCGTGTCCATGGAAGCCCGACACAAAGGACACGGTGCTCCCCTACCTCCGAGTAAAGCACCGAAATCAGGGGGCCAAGGATCAAGATCGCCCCTGACAAATTTCTCGGCAAGAAGGGTCGTCATCATTCGCAGGAAAAAGAGGAAGAAAGCAAAGAGATAAAAGTTCTCTCTCCCCCTGACTGCCTATTTATAGGCTCCAAAACTGCATGAAGGGATCGATGCAATTAATTGAGCGGTTAATGAGATGAACCTGACACCTCGATCCGCGTGATCCTCTTTAATCTCCTCGAAAATCGACGCCTCGAGATCCGTGTCAAATTTCTAAGAGATCCGGTCAAAGATAGAGCAAATCTTCTTATTTAGTGATCAGACAGCCTGTCAGAGACAACTACGCGGCAACGAGGCTATACGACATGACCTGCATATGCGGCCCAAATGTACCCCGTCCATGCTTCATATTCATAGTATTTTAATCTTATAAGTTTGAAAACATTGAAGGGGTCTTGTAGAAGCATGAAAAATATGGATCCATGCGGCCAACAACCATGCGCCCCATGATAAAGCTCAGCATAAATTAGACCACATAGTCACCATGCGGCCCAGAAAAGCTACATTATGCAGTCCAAACAGCCGAAGCAAACCTTGGCCGCATATGGACCTGACATGACGTCCTGACGACCGGATCAAGTCTGACAAAGAATCCTGACATGAAGGATTCTCTGAACGCCTCGAAAGACGAAACATTACTAAAAGACAGAAGTCTCACCACGTGTATAATACGAAAAATGATTCCATGCGGCTCTGGCTCATTCATCCCAGACTCCATGCATCCCATGCATCTCTGGCCGCCGTGGAGTCCATGGGTCCCAGATTCTATACGTTCCATGCGTTTCTGGCCGCATGCGTCCTAGACTCCATGCGTTCCATGCGTCTCTGCTCGCCGTGCAGTCTATGCATCCAAGATTCCATGCGTCCTATACATTTTTGGTCGCATGCTTCCCAGACTCCATGCGTTCCATGCGTCCCAAACGCCATGCAAACCAAATCTTGCTGTTACAACTGAAGTGATTCTTTCCAACCAAATAGCGGCCAAGCATCCATTTGACCGTCGCACCTATAACAGTTGAGAACCGCCCAGATACTCAGCAAACAATAAATTTTTAACAAATATCCACATGGCAGCGAAGCCCGGATATGCGCGCGTGGCTGGAGCTCCCTTCCGTTAAAAGGAGACACGTGGCAAACCTCCACCATCCATGCGGCCCGAAATCCATACGGCCACAAGTATGGCTAAAAATAGTAGGGTACCACATCCGAACAAAAGACTGACTGGCTATCTGCGAATCTACACTCGAGTAAGAGAGAAGAGCTTCCGCATCGGATCGTCCACGGAGTAAAAAGAGTTGCTACACTCCTAACCCTCCATCGTTACCTCCCAAAACACAAAATTTATACTTAGACTGTCTGTTTAGAACTCATCTCTGTACTCTCTTTAGTTTGTTCAATTAAATCAAGTTTCTTTCCAAACTTTCGTATTTATGACAAGCACGGTAGGGGCCGGCCCGGCCTGTAGGCGCTGAAGGCCAACCCAGCTCGTGCCCATGACCCGGTGGCTGGCGGTTCGGATCGATCGGGCTGGTTCTGGGCCGACCCAATTTTTTTATATTTTATATATATTATATATAATATAAGTTATATAGTATATTATGTATATAATAAATAGAAAATTATAAGTTATTTGTTAATAAAAAAATTTATAATTCTCGTTAACTCAAATTACATGATGTAATTTTTTTTGATAAAGCCAACTGACTAGTGTAGTAATCATTTGTGCCAAAAAAATTACCTATTGATCTCTATTTAAAAAACATCTTTCCTTTCATCCATATGAGTAGCCGATGTGGAACTAAATTAATAAAAAGGAACTAGCAAATGTTCTCATTCCTATGTAGCACCTGGTTAAAAGATTTTATATGTAAAGAGAACTTTTAGTCCCACATCGGCTGAACATATGAGTGAAAGGGGATATGCTCTTTAAATAGAGATCCATAGGTGATTTCTTTGGTACAAATGACTACTACTCTAGTCGTTGACCGGGTCCGGGCTGGCCCAGACTGATGTTGACCGGGTCGGCCCCGGGCTGGGTTCTGGGCCGCCCGACCCATTATACATCTTGAGGTTAGGAGGGACTACAAAAGGGTTTGAGATTGTGTATCACTTGATAGTAAAGACATCCGAAGTGTTGGAAACACGCGAGGGTTGTTTGGTTGATTGCAAGTCATAGTGTGTAGTATCGTCTGATACGATACAGTCGATATCGATATGGTTTGGCATGTCGCAATCTGATATCGACCGCTATTGATATTGTCCGATACTGACCGACACCGACGTTGAGGGTCTCTTTTTCAGTCAATTTGGTTGAGAAAATAGAATAAAAAAATCAATGAGGTGTAAAAGCATAGTAATGTTGTTAAAGCATGTAAATGAAAAAAAAAATTATTTATCGCTAGTAAGCAAATCAATAAGGGTGGCTATTATTTCTTTCAATTTCAAAATTATGCTAAACTACTCTAATGACACCCCAACTATAGCGCTAATGTATTTTTGGCACCTTAATTTTTTATTGTTCGATTTTGGCACCTCAAATTTATAAATTGCTATTTTGAAACAAATTTCATCAATTTTATAGCACATCATGACCACTTCAAAAGCATATATTGTAGTACCAAAACGCAATTTAAATACTTGTATTATTATGTATTCCTTTGAAGTGGTTCATATGTGTTTCAAAATTGACGAGATGTGCTTCAAAAGAACAATTTATAAAATTAGAGTACCAAAATCGAGGAGTGAAAAATTAAGATGTCAAAAATGTCCGAACACTATAATTGGAGTGATATTAGGATAATTTAGCCTTCAAAATTGTTAAGAAACAACATATAAAAGTCTTAAAATTATACCTAAATATATTAAAAAAATCTAAAATTTAGTAAATTACTAACAATTATTTGCTTTCCAATACAAAACATTCATTACTAGATATAAAAATGTCGATACCTTCGATTCTGATAATATTGATACTGCGAACCTTGCTGCAAATACAACTAGTGTAACAATTTTTTGCATCATTTTCTTAGACAACTTAATTTTATGAGTTTTTCAACACCCGCACAAGATTCGTGACCTATATCCTATCCATATGAGGCAGTCCCAATTGACAAATTCCTATCAATATATCTTTTGTTTTTTATTTTATTTCATTGACCAATTTTTTTTTTCTATTTTTTTCTTTTTATTCCGCCGACAATCTATCTTTGTAATTAAAAAAAAAAAAAACTATCACCTCTTAATCGTCTTCCCCGATGTTAGTTGACACCACCATAAATACTGCTGTAAAACGTAAAAGTAAGAAGTTGAAGAATGAAAAAAAATAAAAAATAAAAAATACTTGGCAGCCCGATGACTGAACCGACACCGAAATCGCACAGACACGTGGCACGTTTCGATTGGTCAGAACAAACTTAAATGACGTCAGCCTCTCCCATTAGTTTAGACGTCCACGATTTCAGTCTCTGTTCAACCGTTGGGCTGTTAAGCACTGCTGAAAAGAAAAATAAAAAATCAAGAAGGCAATTTTGTGGAAGTTGTTGAAAACGACAAGATTCAATAAATCTTAATTATTTTATACTAGTATATATGAACGTGTGTTGTACGTATTTTATATTATTTTGGAATAAGAGTGAATATTATTTAATTTTGGACCGAAAATTGAACTGAACCGAATAAGAGGTTCGGTTTGAAAAAAAAAATGGTTTGGTTTCGGTTTTATAAATACTAAAATTTCTTTTTCGATTTTGGATTTCGGTTTCGATCCAAAACCGAATACCGAATAAAACTTATACAATTATGTAAATACCCTCAATTCAATACATATTTTATGATTAAAATGTGTATATCTGAAAACAATAATTCTACGTATCTGTTTTGAAGTCCAACGTTGATAATTTAACAACTAGTCCATTTTTGGACGCAATTTTAAAATACAACAAATGTGTGTATAAAAATTATAATTTTGATATAATTTAACTACGATTCCAACTTTGAATTCGATCCATTAAACAATAAAAATAATCCAACCGAATAAATCGAATCGATTATTTGGTTCGGTTTCATTTTTGGATAATTTTGGTTCGATTTCGGTTTTGAATTTTAATAATTTCGGTTTATTCGGTTTTGACTATTTCGATTCTTTTGAAACCGAATAAGCCGAATGTCCATCCCTACTTTGGAAGCAAACAATAGTCTTTTAATTTTTACTATTGAGAAGAGTAAAGCCCTTGAAATTTTATACTACTACATGAGAAAAGCAAACAATAATTTTTTAATTTTTTAGAAGAACAAAGTCTTTAAATTTTTTATACATAGAAAGAACAAACAACAGTCCCCCTTTAATTTTTTTATACATAATTATCCAACTATCCATGTTAATTTAATAAAAAAATTAATTAGTAGAAAAAATAAAAACACTTTTGGAGAAAAAAAAATTTACGATAAAATTAACTTTTGTTATTATATAGTAGTATAGGTTTCATAAGCCTGAGAAATCCAAGACGGTATTAAACAATCATTCTTAAATAAATCCTACTAATGGAGGTCCCAACGAACCAACAATTTTTCTTTTCTTCCAGAAGATCTTTACGACAACCATGAATAAATAATGTTCAACACTAAACACACCCAATCTTCATATACATATCTTAATAAATTCAAGAATAATTTAAAGATCCAAGTCGAGAGTTAATGGAGAAAAGATTCAAACAAGATTTCTGAAACTAGGTCTTGTTTGATTCGAAAAAAAAGAAAAAAAATTATGCTCAATTTTTTTTTTTTTTTTTTGAAAAATTATAATTTCCATCGATTTTTTTTTTCCATTGTTTGAAAATGTCTAAAAAATTGAAAGTGATTCAAGTTGGAAAAGTGAATCCTTGGATTTGTGGAGTGAACCACTTTTCTTTCCTCCTTAATTTCTTTAACATCCAAATATAAAAAAGTAATGACTTTTTTTTTCTAACCTCATGATTTCGTGAACCAAACGAGGAGAGAGAGAGAGAGAGTCAATGTGTGTAAATTGATGGGCCGGTCCGGAATCCGCCACGGGCCCGGTCCGGTCAAACCTGGTCCAGGTGGGCCCGGACCCGGTCAACGGACCGGCCCGCTCTGGCTCACTCCCCCCACGGGGCCGGGCTAGGTCGGAGGATCTGACCCGCAAGCCCGGCCTGGTCCATCCTCTGGTTGGGCCGAGTCCAATTCGGACGGTCTGGTTCAATTTTTTTTTTTTTTAGGAACTAGCCGTGGGGGATAGTTTGACAAAAATACTCCCATTTTAGTGGCAATTTTTTGCCGGTTCTCGGGGTATTTTGGTCATTTTGCTAAAAATGACCAAATATTCATTATAATAACTCTTTTTTTGAGGGTATTTGTGGTCATTTGGCCCCAAAATTTTTCTCTAAATAGTCCATAATTCATGAAAAATAAACACAACATAATTTCTTCTCTCTTACAATTTTTTTTTCCTCTCTTACAAAATTTAGAAGCAATCTAGTATAAAGAGACTATATACTATCATGGAAAATGAGCAACAACAACAGCAACTGGAAGATCAGCAACTTCAACTCGCACCGCAACCTCAACCAGCACCGCAAGCTCAACCGGCACTGCAACTCGACTTTGCATCAAAAATTTTGCATCATTTTAGCGGAGTTTATAATGAGCACGATATAGAAAGAAGATATTCGAATATACTTCTTGTTGAATACTTGTATTGTAAAAAACGACTCAAATGAGGCCATAACTGTGGTACAAGAAAGCTACGCATACATATGAAAATGTGTATGGATATCTAGTAATGTTGTATTTTATTAAATTTTTTTATCGATTTTAATATATATATATTTTTGATTACATAAGGCTCTTGTTCCTCTCCGGTCTCCACGTCCTTTAATAAAAGAAATTCAGCTTTTTCTTACTTAATGTTGTTAGTTGTTTACATTTAGCTTCTTTATGTCTATATAAATCACTTCTTTAAATTTTAAGTGATGAATTTATATTTAACTTAGTTGTTTACATTTAACTTCTTTCTAACAAATAACTTATAAATTTCAAATAAATTTATACTTAAAGTTGTATAAAAAACTTTCTAACAAATAACTTATAAATTTTAAATTTTACAAAAAATAATTTAGTAACAAAAACCTATAAATTTTAACTTGAATTTATTAATATATAAGTTATATCATATAGATTATATATAAATAAACAAAAATAATAAATTTAAACGGGCCGGCCCGGCCCAACCGTGAATCGGCCTGGACCGGTTTGACCTGGTCCTCCTCTGACCTGGTCATGGACCTGGACTGGAACGGACCGGCCCGACCCGCTTCTTCCCTTGGGTTGAGTTCGGTCCGGACCGAATCCGATCAAACCAGGTTGACTCGGGCCGCGGACCGGTTCGGACCGGCCAAATACACATCTTGGGGAGAGAGAGAGAGAGAGAGAGAGAGAATAGACCCTTTATTGATAATCCAACTTTAACGCTTTGTATAATCTTCTTTCCCTCGTTCAAACTTAAAAGAGAAAGCTAATTCCTTCCTACTACATATTCCTCCTAAACAAGAAATTAAGAGCATCTAACTTTAATTGCTCAGTGTCAAAAAAGTGGTAATGAGAGAATAAACTACATAAATTTTTCGTCTCTTATTCAAAACAGCATGGCATCTTAATCTGAGGAATAACCCCCGGATTATGGCAGGTGAACGGAATTAGAATCCCCAACCACCCTCCTTCTCTAGACATGGTCGGTCGAGTATCAAACGCAACTTGATCACTATATTATGCTCTGACCATTCACATTATATATATGCTCTCTGACCTATCAATTTCTCTTACAATGTTGAATCCAACAATATTCCGAATGCTTAGGGCGGACTATCACTATTTATGCAGTCATGTGTATAGTGAGGACCGTAATATTTTTCAGTATCATGACTCCCATATTTCCGAGTTCAGTATATACTTTGTACGGCATTGTGTCGAGAGAGGACTTTAGAAACGGACCACATGTGCAGCATCAAAATAATGAAAAATACCTTGAGCGACAGGAAGACATGTATTGTACCGTCTAAAATATCATTTTTTTGAAAATTTATTTATCAGTTGTTGATTGTTGCATACTTTATATCTAAATAAAAGAATAAAACATAGCTAAGAAAACTTTCCCAAAAAAATAAATTTTTTTTTTTTTTTTCCAAAATTTTGGCCGAACTACAGTCCGTGCAGATGTGTAGCTCCACCTCTGCTTGAGAGTAAATCGAAATAGTTCCACATTTGTTACAATGTTTTGCATATATGTTTTTGGGAATTAAGTTTCTTTCTTTCGAAGTTGCTGCCTTCATATTAGTGAAGATAGATTTTCTTTTCTTTTTGTATTAATTGTACAAGCTCTATCAGGAAATAGGGGTTGACCTCCGAATAAGGAGCTTTCTGATCTTCCTAGTAAGTGGTAATAAACAGGAATCTATAGTAATTGTCAAATTACTATATAAATAAGACTTCTAAACAAAACTACTTGACTCTCCGTGAATCCATGTTGGAAGGACATTATACAAAAGTTGTTCAATTAGGACTTCAATATGGTTTTATCTAGAACTGAGTTGTCACACTAGTGGAGGGGGATAAGTGCATTGAGTAGAGATACTTGCATAGAATTGAAGGGAATCAATCTAGAGCTCTCAGAAGAACTGGACTTGCTTGAGAAAGTGTGCAGTAAAGAAGCAGAACAATGGGACAAAACAAGGCAACAAAATCGTATGAACAAAAGTCGAACCAGGGCCGTTTCCGACATTCTAAGAACCTTGTATAAATACTAAAAAAAGAATATTTTTCTGACAATCTAAGGATCATGGTAATGAAGTTTCTAAAAATTAGGGAAGCATAAATCTAAAAAATGAAGATCTCACATCAGTAGTAATATACACGGAGGTAAATATTTTGTGCCCTTCCGATTTTTAGGATTTTTAGGACCATGTGCGATCGTACAACTTGTACATAAATTTTCCAACATAACAAAATCTTGGATCACGAAACAACACACACTTCCAGAGAAAACAACCAAATAATTGAACAAATAATGGCATAATTAACCTTTATAGACTTCAGAATATATACATTGCAAAATTATATCAGCAAACCATTACCATGGGGATGAAAAAAAAACCCAAAAGTTCCTCTGTAGACTTTGGCTAGATCAGAAGGTTATACTACTGACAGGTATTGAGATTGTAAGGAAATCCTACACTTTGATTATGTTGTTGTGATTTGTAAGGAGTGCATCTGTCTTTATATCCAAGAAAAGTTCACAGAGCAAGGTTATAAGAAGCAATGCCGGCATCTACTTCAGCCACGAGCTTCCGAGGCTCCACATCCCAACTCAACTTGGATACGAATTCATCAGACTGAGGTACATAGTCCTGAAACATTAGGATGGAAGAAGTTTATATCCGAAATTTCAAGTTCTTTTTAAATGATATGCTATGAGTATGTACCTCCAATTTCCTCACGAGATCCTTAGCTGACGGAGCAGAAACAACAATCCCCCGGGCAATTGGGGATATGAACTCCTCATTTACTGCGAGATCGATGAATGAAAGGAGCGAGTCATAGTACCCATCGACATTAAGAAGACCCACCTGCCAAAGTAGATCACACATGAAACCAAGTAAAATAAAACAGGTTTGGAGAAAAAAACACATGCACTTTGTCTTCTCCTATTGCTTATGATGACCACATTAGTAAAAAAAAAAATTATTCATTAATTTCCTCTGTCGTTGCACAACAAATATCAAGAGACTGGTACTGTATGATTGTGGTTCCTATGTTCAACAGCTTATATCCTAAAAATCAAGCAGGAATGTGACATAACATGCAGTCAAGTGCAATATCCATCAGTTTATAATAATCAATATTTTCGTGGTCGACAGGCAACAAACAGATATTGCTATACCATATTTTTAAAACCGATCACGAAAAACATGTCTTTCTTTGGTGCTAATTAACTTCATCAGCAGTCAAGTAGGATACTAATTGATTAGGTAATTGCCAGCACCATGGTGGAGTTGAAACAATCTCCAAGTTTTCAGTGAATTTGACATTTAAACTCTTTTCTAAACGGTGACATTACAAATGCTGGTTGCAGCTATTGCATTAAGAACTCCAATCAGACAGTACATGTCTTTTGATACTAATTAGGTAATTGCCAGCACCTTCGGAATATAGTGGTGGATATGAAACAATCTCCAAGTTTTCAGTGAATCAGACATTTAAACTCATTTCTAGACGGTGGCATTACAATTTGGCGCCACCGACATTTTGTTCCAATGATGCAGAATTTATGGGTTTAGACATGTGTGTCTTAGCTGTAGGAATGGGTCATACAAATGCTAATTGCAGGTATTGCATTATGAAGTTAATTATACCGGCTTGCTGTGGATGCCAAGCTGGGCCCAGGTGATCACCTCAAGCAGTTCCTCAAGAGTTCCATATCCACCTAGTGTGTCATTGATGAGAGGACTAGTAATTTAATTATGTTAACACAATATGTTTAAGCATAAATCTGCCTAGATTCAATGGAAATGAAAGAAAGCATATACCGGGCAAAGCAATGAAAGCATCAGCTCGACGAGCCATCTCTGCTTTCCTTTCATGCATGTCAGACACAGCACGGACCTCTCCGACAGTCAGCCCAGTAATCTGTTAATTAACAAATATTTCTATGATCATTCCAGAAGTCATAATAATAAGACTATATCGTGATCTTGCTTGCGAAATTTGTGACTTTTGAAATATAATAAACCTTCTCTAACATGCTGAAATTGAACAGATATATACTTGCAAATAAATGAGATCTTGATTTGTATCATATACTTGCGATTCGGGAGTAACTTCCTGGGAGGTACAGGAAAACAAACAATCTAATGCTCAGGTATAATTACTTTATAAGAATTATCATAAGCTGCACAGAACAATCTTGGTAAAACAAGAATATTCATGGATGGTCATTGAGGGTGTGAAGACATAGTTGTCGAAATCGTTGAATAGTATTAATATTAATCCTCAACCTCATAAAAACTTTGGAGTTTGGTCGCAATTGGCAGAGATTCTAACATGGTATCTGAAACCTGTAGCACGCATAAATTTCAAGCGGATTAAGAAATATATACCTTTGCGTAAATCCAACTCTCTACCCACAAAATTCTAGCCAGTCCCATAAGAAATCAAAGCAAAAGTGAAGAACTTTCTTCTCCATAGGAAAAGTACTAATACTTTAGAGTTAATCAATTAGTCTATTGGAGAAGTCTGAAACTCATGTTTCATTGTATAATTGAAAGACAGGTCACAGTCCAGTGGCATAAAATGATAGAAGTTAGGTAGTTTCCGGGTCATATAAGCTCACCTCTCTTGGCATCAGAGACTTTGGAATAACTCTGCAACAAAAAGAAGAAGAAACCCATATATCAAACATCGATCAATATATAGTAGAAGCAAAAGGAATATTAATGTTGAATTTGGAAGATATTAATTAGATGCCATGGGAAACTTGAGTCAAGACAAACTGGATATAAATACCACAAAGTCAACATCAGTTTTAGCTTTATCTCAAGAAATAATCAAAACAATTATGCATTTTACCAAGCATTCAATGAACCAATGTTATAAGCTACTCATGTTGAAAGATTCAAACAGTAAATAATAAGTGAGAAGTCATGAAAAAAATATATATATGTAAAACACAATGACAGTATTCATCAAAAGTTCATAATGTGGACCTACAAAGAACAAAAACTACCCAAAAAAAAAATCTAATACAAAAAATTGAAACAAAGAAAAGGAAGAACAAACAAAAGCACATTAGAGAAGCGTCAATTTACTCTTGAATGCAACTGGACTTGAACTAGACATATGCTGATTGGAAAAAGAAAGTAAAACATTTGATATATATATTCTAGTTAAAACTCTTGAGGCAAGCTATTATAAGCCTTAAAGAATCAGAAAAACTACTATGTAGTACATACGAGAACAAAATGGTTGCTATGATTTCCTTTTCCTTTTCCAATATCTTAAAAAATTGTCAAAAAGAAAACTAATCCACATCTGATCTTAGTAAGCTATGAAAAGCGTGCATGCAATCATTCTATCTTAATTGCGCCCTTAAATACATTGAACTGCCAAGTTAAAAAAAATAAAAATCACAAACGAAAACTCAAAACCCTAACCCTAATCCTCTCTTACTCGGAAACCGCAGCCGAATTCTTCCAATCAAGGGATGAGATGCATGTAATCCAACGATTTTTCATTGCCGAGTTTTAAAAATTAGTAACTCATGAGTTACTCTAGGATTTTTGTTGCAAAAAACATTTGAGCTTATTAAAGTAACAAACGAGGTATTTAAGCACAATTACGCCTATGTGATATGTATGCAATATCAACAAGTGAGCAACATACACTTCAAGTTCAAGTTTCAACATTTAAACAGAAACATATATAAAAGAATCAAAACTCGAAGAAGAAATTTTAGAGAGAGAGAGAGAGAGAGAGAGAGAACCCTAAGACATGGCGTCCACCATCATGAACTGCTTGAGAGACCAGACCCATAAGTCCAACACTCCCACCACCATACACCAAATCAATATTCTTCTCCACCTGCACCCAAAAAAAAAAAAATTTATACTTGTCACAAACAACAACAACAACAAAATTCTAGTGCTTGGCTTAAGGAAATGATAAAGCATAAACTACTACCAAAAAACAAAATACAAAGGAATAGGCAATTAAATGACAGTAATGAGGACCACTCTTCTATATTGATCAGTGACAAAATGGTAATAGCAACATTTTTTTTGGGCAGAGATCTGATCATGCAAGAAGAGTCTGCTCAAATTGACAGACAGATTACAGCTAGCAATCCACCACCCATTACTCCCACGTTCCTCCCCCAACTAAAAATACTTCCAATTTTTTTTAAAAACACTATTTCTTACTAGAAATAAAACACAAAACCCATGAAAAATCGATCATATAATTAATTTCACCATGATAACATGAAAAAGATCAGATCTTGAATCCATAAATCAACTGGGAAACTTCAAATCTCAAATGGGTATCTATTAAAACACAAGATCAACACGGAAAAAAAAGAAAAGAAAACTAATTTTTAAAAAAAACTTATTTCAAGAGTTTATGTTCCTCAATATATCAATGATATAATTTACCAGTGCTTTTCCAAGCTCCACTGCAGCCTCTTGATAGCTAGGCTTCCTTCCGGAGCTACTGCCACAGAAGACGCAGATTCTCTTGAACTTGGACATCATCTTCTCCTGCTCTTCTTCTTGTTTCAATGGCTCCATTGATGAATGGCGACGATGGAGAAGAAAATTGAAGTGGCTTTGGTTTCTTTTTGGTTCTGGGTCCGTCAGTGAATGTATGTATATATATATACATGGAATGCGATATATATAGGCAGTCGATGACTTGGTTTTGTAACCGGAAATTCTTGTACAGGGAATTAAAGCATTGATATATTATTTTTAGAGAAAAAAAAAGTAGTTTAGAAAAATAAAAACGCATTTGCTATGTAAGTTTTGAGCTAACAAAAATTAATTAATTTTTTTTTTTTTTCATTTAACTTGAATACGTGTACCATATATGCGTTTTCAATTTATTTATTTTTTATATTTCTTGAAAACCAACGTTTCCTGACTTTTCATTTTTATTAGTAAAGAATAGTAAAGAAGTAATAAAATATTAATAAAAAATTTAAAATTTGGAAACGAACATGGTATATGCGTTTTAGTTTTTTTTTTTTTTTTTTTTTGCATTAAAGTCTCTTATATTTCATTATTTGCAACTTCAGTCAAAATAGAAAATAAAATTATTTTATTTATTATAATTTATTTATAAACTTTAGTCAAATAAGAATAAATAAATAAAAGTTAAAATTTGTAGATTTTTAGTTTTTTTAAGACCCCAACAATTTAAAAAATGTTAATTTTTTCACAAAATATATTTTGTTGAATTTTCTTGGCCCAAAAAAATAAGAGAAACCATCCGTTTGTAAATTAAATGAGAAAATTTTAATTAAAAAAATTAGCTCAAAAATAGTCGTCGTAAAATTTATGTGTTAATTTTTTTATTTATTATGGAAGCAATTGTCACACCCTCTGCCGATTACCTCGGTCAAAAGCTACAAAACAGCTGTTACATTCCTGTCCATCACCGCAGAGGGAGAGAAATCGTCCGTTTAAAAAAAACTAAAAAATTTCAACTAACTTTTTTTAAACGAGTGGTTTCTCTCGTTGCCATGAGGTGATGGGCAAGAATTTGATAGCTGCTTTGCAACTTTTAACTGGGATAATTGGCAGAGGGTGTCACAGCTGCTTCCATATAAATTATTTTTTCTAACATATAAATTTTACAATGGCTATTTTTTAGCTAAATTTGTTTTTTCTCATTTAACTTACAAACGGGTGATTTTTTTTTTTGGGTCGAAAAAATAACAAAATATAAATAGTGAAAAAAAACAATATTAATTTTTTTTTGGTTTTAAAAAATTAAAAATCTAAAACACTTAAATTTTATTTATTTATTTTTATTTGATTGAAGTTTATAAAAGAAATTATGATAAATAAAATAATTTTATTTCCTATTTTGACTGAAGTTGTAAATAATGAATTATAAGGGACTATAATGCAAAAAATTCTAAAACGCACATCCATTGCGCTTATAGTACGTGCATTTTCAAGTAATAAAAAAATTCAAAAAATATTTTTTTTTTTGAAAACACATGTGATGTGCGTTTTCAAGTTAAATGAAAAAAAATTAATTAATTTTTTTTAAGCTCAAAACGTACATAGCAAATGCGTTTTCGTTTCTTTTATAATTTTAAAATGTGTGAGATGCAATACACACTTAACAAGTGCGTATTTGTTCTCTCCTAACAATTTCACTAAACTTTTTTTTTTCTAGAAATAATATATTAATACTTTAATTATCCGTACACAAATTTTCATTTTGTAACATTTTGTTGTCATAGTGGAGGTGACGTATTACGGCGTCACGGTTCATGAGACGAGAAAGGGGATATTAAAGTACGAATTTGGGTTAGGAGAATAAATTTTTTTTTATTAATGAAAGGGTTTATGGTTTAGGATTAGGAACTAAGTTTTCAAAGAGGAATACGAACCATATTCATCCTCACGGGAGTCTTCCATCGTAAGCAACAGGCCACGATCCCACGGACGAAAAATACCGGATCTTGATACCATGATGTATACCAATAGTTTATACCGGCAAGTAATACTGATACCATTTTCTTATTATTATTTACACGTATTTTTTCTATGTTTTTTCCCTTACTTTTTAGATATATATTTATTTACATGACAACATATTTTAAGATGGTAAAAAATATAAAATAAATTTCTTATTGAGATGGTTAACATTTATTGTAATTAGAAGTTTGTAATTATTAGTAACTAGTTAATGTTATTGGGACTGTGTATAATTTACACATTTTATCCCTCAATTTATGTATATATAAAAGGATTGGAGAATGCAGACTTTTGCAACATGAATGTTCCACCACGAGGTCTAAAAGTTTTTCTATTATATGTAAGTTATTATTATTATTATTTTAGTATAAGATTTTTTTTGTATCAGATTTTTATCAGGATTCAGCATTCTAATTGGTCTCAAGATTGGAAAGGATTATATGTTATTATTTGACCTAATTTTGAGACATACGATGTGTTAGAATTCAAAAAAAGAAGGAGCAACTTTCCAAGAAGAGGAAGTGATTCGAAGAGTACGCAATTGATTCGAGGTCCATTGTAGTCTCACTCTTAGCTCACTAACCATTTTCTCCCTTGTAAATATTTTCTTTCATTGTGAATTTGTGGTGATCCATTGGTGGATTAATGGAAGAAGAAGTGGAGGAGTCAATGTGTTACATTATTTTAATAGCAAAGTTTTTCTGTGTTGGACTCTAATTATTTCGTAATTTATTTTTTTATTTAAATTTTCACGTAAAAACTCTTTGAGTTTGTCAATTGTTTTAATTGTGCGATTGTGCTGGTGTGATTTGTTTCCATGTTATTACTATTTAGTTTGATCCTCACGTTTTTTTTCTTTGTTGAAAACGGTTAATTTTAGACTAAATTTCAAGCTATATTTCTAACAAGAACCTTTTCGTTTACCCTCACCAGCCTCCACTAGCAGTTCATGTTGTTCCGCATGGTATAAGCAACAAACAATAACTTTAAGACTACAAGAATAACAAGGTACAATCATATAAACACACTCATAAACACACAAATTCGAAATATTTAATGTGTTTAAGTTAAACTCGACCTACTTCACGGAACAATGGGACAAGAAACTTCTTAAGTCAAGAAAAAAAAATATAATAAGAATTACACTAAAAAATTGTAATGTGAAACACTCACCTTATGAAATATGCAACGAGCTCTTCTTCAACATATGTCTCTAGATTTTTTTAATGGCCTCCAAGGACTTTCTTTATGAAAGTTTCCTTAAACTTTTAAGTCAACCAACCCTAGGATTGGAGGGAGAAGAGCCTTGAAAAATTCTTCTCTCAATCCTTATTATGTGAGCAATTGATAACAAGTTGATAGATCTGAAATGTGTCATTAGCCATACCCGAACCAACATCATGCAATTCGTGGCATGTCTCTGATATGTTTGACGAGCACAAAAAAATGTGCACCAATTTGCTAAAAGGAACAAATATGCATGTACCGACATATCGGCAGTAGGCATATCGTTGTAATACCCTCGACTCTTTCAAGTCCCCGTATTGATTGATACTCTGACCCCTCCCGGACTTGTCAGATCATCGAACGACACCCGTAACATTACTCCGTAGTTGAACAAACAACATGCCACCCCTAGTAGTCATGATATATATACATACAATTTTCTGTGGCTAAATTTCAACTTGACACCCTCAACTATTCCAATTTTTTAACTTGATACGCTAAATTTTTTTACTCGACAGCTTAATACTATCAACTATTGAATATTTTCAACTTTGTCATTTATAATTTTTTGTGGGGGTATTTTTGTAATTTATAATTTTTTTTGTCGGAGAGAGAGAGAGAGGGGAGGAGAGAGAATGCGAGAGTATTTTTGTTATTTATATTTTTTTTGTTAATACCGATAGAATATTAAATTTTAAAATTATAGTTGAGATATTCTATAAAAAAATTAAAATATCAAGTTAAAAAATTGTAATAAATGAGGGTATTAAATTAAAATTTAGCATTTTTAACGTGAGTCATTAATATATTGAGAATATTAAATTGTAAAATTATAGTTGCAATATTCTATAAAAAAATTAAAATATCAAATTAAAAAATTGTAATAAATGAGGGTATTAAATTAAAATTTAGCATTTTTAACGTGAGTCATTAATATATTGTCCTTTGTTTCCAACTAACACCAGCACCCTCTTTGACTTAAATTAAAATTTTGTTGTGACGAGGATTCAAACCCATGTTCTCCTCCCCTCCCTTACCATTCCATTCTATATATATATATATATATATATATATATATATATATATATACAATACTGTTGGAATATAATTAATCATATATTTATTGTACCTAATATTATTAATTGATAAAATTTAAAACACTTTAATACTAGGTATATACAAACCACATTGACAGGTTATAAGGAAACTAAATTATAGAAATTGTTAGAAAGAATAGCGAAACCAATTTATGAACTATTTAATTACTTGTTCTAAAATGAGTCATGACCGGTGCCAGAGTCGTGGTTAAGAAAAGAATTGTTCTCTTCTGGATAATCCAAAGTGCTCGTCTTGACTCGAGTGGTTATTCGTTCAACTCAACTCTTTTAGTGGAATCGGGTTCCCAATTTTCGTTGAATTGAATTGGTCATATTAATTTCGGATTTTTTTTTTTTTTTTTTTAGGTTAATGAAACTTTGACTAATCTAAACTCAATCGGCTCTTGTGGTCGGTATAATCTCTATGGTTAGAAGGATGGTCTCGAAATCAAACCGCAAAAAAAGATGTATGGTAGTGGACCGAAATAACATTCAATACAGCGTGCACAAAAATTTCGTACGTATCGTCGGGTATCTTAAAAAAAAAAAAAGCTTCGACTAATATTTTGATTGTGTTTGGTATGAAAATTGCAAATTTGTTTGAATTTTTTTTTTCTCTCGTACTTTTGTGTACTTTATGAAAATTTGGGCAGCTTTCTACACTATTTTTTTTTTTAAATTAGTACAATTTTTCAATATTTTGTAATAAAAATCTTGCTTCTGGTAATACAATAAATTAAATAATGAAATAATCACATTAACCAATATTATTTTAGGATGATATTCCACATTAATAAATATTACGATGTGCACCAATTTTAGGTTGGCTCGTCATATTATTTTAGGTTGATATACCACATTATTAATAGAGAAAATTTGAGTTGTCTTTCACTTTTTTTTAAAGCATAATGTAAGAAATTTTTCACTTTTGACGAAAGCTGTCTCCCACTAACGGACAACACCTTTAAACAAATTTTTTGACCAAAATACCTCCCTCCCAATTGTCTAATTCTCCTCCATGCCCCCCTTCCCGACGCACGACAAAGAGTTCATTTTTATTCACCCACCAAAACTATGGTGTATGTTCACCATCCAATCAGATGTTGGCTACGTGTCAAAATAGGAGTAAAAACCACTTTGACTGTTCGGACCCACATGTAATAAAGAGGAGAAAGAATATGACAGAAGATCTCCTGTCCTATTTTGTTCCCAATTCTATTACATGTGGGCCATCATCTCCATATTTACTTTCAAAATCTGTCTGGACCCTCATGTAATAGGGAAGGAATAGAATAGAACCGAAGGTATGCAGGACATCAGATCTGCTCTGCACAAAACTACTTCCAAAGTAGTTTATGTTGCATAAAAATGTGACGTGGTAATATCTGATTGGAGGATGAACATACATCATAGCTTTGATGGATGAACAAAGATAGTCATTGAAATATACATTCTTGAAATTTGTTGCAATATAAAATGGTGGAACCATATCACTTGATGACAAAATTCAAATAAACTCCTAACAATATATGTTGCCGCCAAAACTCGGATTAGATAATACTTTGTCCCATGTCACGTGATACGCTGTGAAATTGAAAGCTCTCCATCTTCACATTAAATTCTGGTAGGACCTGAGGATGATTTGAGTAGGACCTGAGAGTTATATGGACAAATAGAAGATAAGATGATGACCGAAGGAAGGAAGGGCTTCGAGTCCATTTTTGTTCATCCATCAAAACAACTACGTATGAATTCATCAAGTCCAAAGCATTCTTATCATTGGGTTTTTTAAATGCTTGGTCTGTAGTAAACCTAACAATCATAGAAAATAAACAAGTATTGGGCACAAAAGTTATTTCTGAAGTATATATCTAAATTGATGAGAGAAAATCTCCAAAGGTTGTTTGATCTCGTGATAAGGAGAAATAAGATAGTAATTAAAGGAGTTATAATTGTAGTTAAGTCTAAACGAACAATATACATATCTTGAGTTGACAACCTAGCCTAAGTTACAGAATCATGAAGTTACAAGAAAAATATATTGTCAATTTCTTAGATATATAAGCTATAGTGATAACGTATAACCTATGTTACATGCATGAATACCGACATGGACATGGATATTTTCAACTAGGTATATAGTAATCCCCTTTCTCTCTTAACCTAGTAGAACAATTATTTCTAACCCTTGTTTTTCTAAAGCTAAGGATACTACATCAAAATCACCTCCAACAAATCATGGCAAAGAGTTATGAGACTTAAAACCTAGGAGATCAGCACAAACTTCTTTCCAACATCATGCGTTTAGCATAGATAAATGATGTTGCATAAAGTATCAGAAGTAGCCTTGATGTAAACCTTAGTAGTGATAGACTTTGAGCTTGGACACAACTCCTCTACTAAGATAGTATGAGTCCGCATAATCCATATGTGCTTGTTTGAGTTGCGTGTAGGTAAGTAGAGTAATTAACTTAAACTTCAGTTACGAGTCCCTTAAACTACCAAAAATAAATCCAACATCAGGATTAGTAGGCTCAAAAGTCTATTTTGACCTCCAGCCGTCAAGATATTCTTCTCCCCCCCCCTCTTCCTCCGTCATGACACCTTGTTCCTCCATTTTTTGTATTTCCTTTCACTCATCCTCCTCCTACGCTCTAAACCCATCACCTATGTTGCACAAAGAAGAACATGGATAAGGATTAAATTTGTCAATTGGGCTGGGTCGGTCCAGTTCAGTACGAGTACGATCCGAAAAATTATTCCATGAACGGATCTGATCCGTTTAATCGTGGGTCCGGACCTACCTGATCCAGTATAGTGGGTCGTGCTGGATCATAAATATTAGTTCATAAAATAGGTCAGACCCGGTCCAAAGTCTAGGTCCGGTTTGGCCCGAAGCTCAGCCCTAAGCATCATAATATGGTTTTTTTTTATCAGTAGCAAGGTTCAATTCTAGATATTAGACTGAAAATTGCTTGAGATATGCTTAAAGCATGAAGAAATAATCCTTTGAAGTTTGAACTCAGTAGATGTTTCTTAATTAAATCCAGATTGGAAGGTGACTTTGAAATTATGCTTTTGATACCACTTGTCTTACATTGCATCAGAGATGAGGATTGCTCCCTAGAGCAAATCTTACCATCCGCTACCTCGTTCAAGACTTATCTAATGTTCTACACGAATTTACTAAGATATCTTGCTTACATTATGTAAGTTACATAACTTACTTTTTTTTTGTCACTTTTTCTGTATAAAAGAAGAAACTATGGTTCCATTCCTTTTTATGTTTGATGGCCCAAGTCCGACCCGGCTTGGCCCGGTTCGACCCGAAGTCTACCGTATTGTGGGTCATGTGCCAGACCGGACTTAGATTTATACTCTTAGGTCCGGTCCGACTCGACCCGCTATATCGTATGGACTTGTGAGGTCCGGTCTAGACTCGGTCCGGTCAACCCAAATTCGGATCGACCCACTTGACATCTCTAATGAGGATATGTGCACGATATAATGATATAGGTGTGTGATACGGACATTTTGGATAGTTACCATAGTAGTTATCTACATTGCATGAATATGGATACACTACGGATATGGACATGATTTCAGACACAAACACAATACGTATATGGACACCATAGATTTTCTTGTGCCCGTTCAACGTAACCCATCACCACTCTCTTCTTCTGAACCCGTAATACTCATTGGTACCATTTAACTCTCCCACTTTAAATATAATTAATTACTATTACCCTCCGTTTTCTAAGACTAACTCCAGTTCTTCTGAACCCGTATATGCATTCATAGTTTGTTAACGGTAATTATACTTACCCCCCCAAATTTTTTGTCTAATTGGAAGGGTAATACTAATTAAAAAAATGGAAGAATGATGTAAATAAACTATTAGCAATTAGGGATAACAAAAAAAAATGCCCCTTTTAATATGTCACATTTTCTTGTAATGAAGATTTGAACTATGAAAAAATCACAAATGTGTCAGGTTAATTAATTTTTGGTATAAATTAGAACGAATTTCAAGAAGTGGGAGGTGGCCACCGATGAAAATGACATCCGTCGAACCGAACAGCTATACAATTGCAAGGTGGTATCTTGTCATCTCTGCTTCAAACGTCTTCACTTATTCATACTTGCTATTTGCCATTTCTTTTCCACCACAACTCAAGGTGTATATTGGGCCGGGGGGGGCGGCCCAAAAATTGGTCCGGGTTCGATCCGGTCAACGTCGGTCTGGGCCGGCTCAGATCCGGTCAATGGACTGGTCCGACTCGGCCCAACTAGTATGCGGGTCCGGGCTGGGTCAGAGTATCCGACCGCCAGCCCGGCCCGACCCGGGTAGCTGCAACGTTCGGACGCGGTTTTGACCGTTGAACAATCATGCGGTCCAGGAAAAAGTTGGATCCATGCGTTCAACAATCATGCGGTCCAGGAAAAAGTTCAGCAGGAAATGGACTGCATGATCAACATGCGATCCAATTAAGTGAGAGCTATGCAGACCAAACGATCAAAAACAGTTTCGGCCGCAGATGGATCTGACATCACGCTCCGACAATAAGATTATATCAGACAACCATATCCTGACAGAGGAGAATTTTCTGAACGTCTCGAAAGGTGTGAACTCGCTAAAAGACAGAAGTCTCAGAAACTGTGCAACACTACGTGTACAACACGACAAAAGACTCCCATGCGGCTCTGGCCCATGCTTCCCGGACTCCATGCTTCCCATGCGGCTCTGGCCCATGTGTCCCAGATTTCATGTGTCCCATGTTGTTCTGGCCTATGCGTCCCAGACTCCATGCGTCCCATGCGGCTCTTGTCACCCTCACTTTTTCAGCTAGGGATAATTTGATAATTTGGCATGAGTATTTAATTTTATGAATAAATATTTAATATTTGTGTGATGATTGTATATTTTATTTAATTAAGTTAAGCTATGATATTTGTGACTAGCATTAATTAGTTAGAGAGAGACTAGACAATATTTAGACTTGTCACATATGGACCTATTTAGATTTGTCATGACAATTAATGAGCCCAACTTGGACCCAAGCCCATTAGTTATTCCACTAATTAAATTAAGAAGGAGTATTTTAATTACAATTAGTTAGAGACTTCCAAATATATCCACCCTTAATTATTTCTCATAATGCAACATGTAGGGGCAACTTGGACATTTGAAATTGCTTGGGGAAGGGGAAATAGGCCTGCCACTATGGGGGGGGGTATTCTCTCTCTCTCCTCATTTGCATTTCAATTTTGATCCAAATTATAGATCCTCAATGTTTTAATTTTTCTCCATTGATTTTCTACATAATTCACCACCAATTCCTTCTCAAATTCATCACTCTTGGAGCCTTGAAGCTTGGAGAAGCAAGGAGCACAAGGAGGAGAAACTTTGGAGCTATAGATCGTGTCCGGATCGTGTCCAATTATATTTTTATTGAAAATTCATCTTCCAATTGATAATTTTTGAATTTTTCTCTCATTATAGCTTCTTAATCATGCATTTGACCATTAGGAATGACCCCATGGCATATGACTACCTATAGGAACAAGTTCTAGGCTATTTGGCTTTATATTGTGAGATATATGAAGTGATTTGTGTGTATGTTAGGGGAATTACGAATTTGACACATCAATTATGTGTCATGAGATCAATTAGATCTAATTAGACTTAGATTGGGGTTATGGGAATTGGTATGTGTCCACAATTGGATAAATATAGGTCGTATCACGGTATTTTGTGATATGGTGTGATGCAGGACCAATTTTGGGTATTTTACATAAATTCTCTTTATTATATGTTGTAATAACTTCTAATAGTTATAATTATATATATATGACTTGTGGGAATGATCAATGGTGGTGAAAGAAAGAGTTTGACACCTCAATGGGTTGAGTATCATAGATATTCTATTTGGTGCACTATGGGGTATTTGTTTAAATATCTCAATATATATATATATATATATATATATATATATATATATATATATATATATATATATATATATATATATATGTGTGTGTGTGTGTGTGTGTGTGTGTGTGTGTGTGTGTGTGTGTGTAAGTGTTGTGCAACATTGGTTGTGTATGAGAGGTATTAAGTGTGTATATAGAGAGTGGTGGTCGGGTGGCTTGGTGTAGAAGTAGTATCAGTACCTGTGTGGTGTTGGTGTGTGCAGGTAGTGAGATATGGTGGTTGGGTGGTTTGGTGTAAAAGTAGTAGCAGTACCTGTGTGGTGTTGGTGTATGCAGAGAGTGAGATGGGGTGGTCGGGTTTTGCATAGATTGCAACAATTAGAGCAGTGCAGTATCAGAAATAGCAGCAGCAACAATTGAAGCAATGTAGTGTCAGCAATAGCAGCAGCAATTAAAATAGTACAGTATCAGCGAGTAATGCAGCAGCAAGCAGTATCAATAGCTGCACACAGCAAGAGCAGCAACATGCACTTCAATAGGTAGAGCAGCAGCAACAAGCATCAACAACTGCAGCATCAAGCAGTATCAGCAACAATAGCTGCAGCAGCAAGCTATACAGCAACATCAAGCAGTATCAGGCAGTGTAGCAGCAGCAATAACAGCATTTGCAACTGCAGTAGCTTCAGTGTGCATAGATAGGTTTGTGCAGTGCTTTCAGCAATGTGGAAAGATTTTAAATCAGTGTACCACAGTGCACAGGTTGTGCACAAGGAATGTGGCATGGCACAACAAGGGGGGAGCTCGGGTATGGGCATGAGAGTATGTGGAGGAAGTTAAGAATTGGGAGTAGGTAAGTGATGTTAAGGTTTGATAAGGTAACTGTTATAGGTAATATATGTATAGATACTAAGTTTTTCTATAATATTTATAACTCATAGGATCAACCAATAAATGTTATACCCTAGTATGATTAGCTAGTATAGGGTATAGCTTGAGATTGATAGTACATAGTATCTTAATACCCAGCTTTATCTAATATGACTAGTACCATTTAGATACCTTAATAACATTAGCTAGTATAGTAATACATTAAGGTAATCACTTAGAAAATCAACCAAGACCTAGTATGGCTAGTATTAGCTAGTTAATGATCAATTGAGACCCATTAACTTAGCATGGACCTAGTGAGCTAGAAATAGACTTTGAAAGGCATGTTAGATCATCTTAGCATTATTCACTTTATTACACATTTTGACATGGAATTTCATATATAGGTCTGTGTGACACCAGGTTTGAACACCGAGACTCATTCATTTCTCTGGGCCACAGGCGAGTACATTTTTCTGTTAGTTTTTATTTCATAATAGTGTATATATCGCATGTTCTAGAACTATATACTTAATTTTGACATAATAGTTTCACGGACTGGTACTATATGGATCCTATCAGGAGATGTTATCCCTTACCGTGTTCAGCGGGTATTTCTTTACATGTATTTTATCGTGTGTATCGGGTATTGATTTAGTGTACTTTATGTTCACACACTACTCGTGTTCAGTGTGCCCATATTCGTGTTCGTAACGTGTTATGATTGGATCCATTGGTATTGGTTGGGGATGGGGGAATATGAGTTGATTATGTGTTCAAGTTTCAGTGTATTCGTGTACATGTCGATTACATATCACACGTGTAATCGAGTTACCATATTGTATTTGCGTTCAACCTAAATCGATCACATAATGAACTTGTATTCCATGGCACATTAGCTAGATTTTATTATTTTTATTATATTACAGTTATTCTATTGCCTATTCTTTATTCCAGTACATTACTTGTTTACTCTAGTTTATTTTATTCTGACATTTAGTTATCGTGTATCCTTTTTTATTGTCTGTTATATATGCTCGATTATGTATTTGAAACTTCTTTCATAGGTATGTATTTCGTTCCAATCCTGACTGAATATATTTTTCAGATGATTGGCCCGTAGACCAGTGTCCCACATACTACGGACCACATGATGGCATACCATTAGAGGATACTCCTGTAGAGCAGAAGGACTTAGTACCAAAGCCTGAGGAGGTTCAGATTATTTTGTTTAGACTTCTATTAGACTTTTATTGAGGTTATTGGCATGTATATATTATTTCGGACTTGTGGATGTATTGTGATTCTTTTCCTTCGTTATTCTATCTCGTACTTTATCTCCCTTAGTTTACATTGTGATTGAGTATAGTTATATTTATCAGATACCATATTGTTCCTCTGTTTGGAGTTGAGATGATTGACAGGTAACATGTATATATTGTTTAAGATATTTAGATAGTAGACTTGACCCATATATCGTTCTACCGCCGATGTTGCGGTGTAGACTTAACGTACCCACGTACTCATGTCCGAATATTCGGGTGTGGGCCGTGACACATTTTTAGTGGTGGTCCATACAGGTCTGTCTAGATTCGCAAGTAGAGCGATATCGTAGTAGTGCTCACCTAAAGTACTGCTACGAGCCTGTTGTAGGATATAGGATATAGGATATAGGCTAAGAGTATACTCAACCACAACTAGGGGACATTTCCAAATATTTGTTTTTCTATCCTGATCTATTGAATGTTTGCTTTACTTTGAATAAATTTTTTTCTTCTTTGATGATATCGTATCTTACTCAATATTGATTCTTTTGTTCAATCTATCTTCAGGATGCCGCCGAAGATGCGTTTCCAGCGCTCAGGAGCAATGTCAGCGAGATCGGTCACTTCATCACCTATGAGGGCAGCACCAGTAGACGCTGTTCCAGCAGTTATAGTCCAGAGGTTCGTTTCACCGATCCAGGTGGGCATTTCAGCAACAGCTTTCAGAGGTGCTCCACCTCCGATACAGAGGGCAGCACCGACTATTTCAGGGGATCTTCCACCTCACCATCCGTAGTCGATCAGATATAGATGTTTGTGCTATTTTAGCAGATGATGGAGGCACATCAGCGCCAATCAGAGGTTATGAGGCAGAGTATTGAGAATGCTCACCAGATTGCGCTCACAACAGTGGAGAGAGTCACATTAGTCCAGCCACAGACATCACCACCTTAGTTTACCCCGTAGCAGCCGAGGCCGGGGACTATCATAGATTTCAAG